>JAOYSI010001717.1:0-35563 GCA_025775065.1 Hiodon alosoides | reverse complement strand
CAGTCTCTAGCCCATTTACAGCTGGAGTGTTTCCACATGCCATACAGGTCTTCTCCAGTCTCTAGCCCATTTACAGCCAGGGAGTCCCCACGTGGCAGCTGGGGAGTCCCTACCTCCCCCATCTGTGAACTGTTTTGATTAGACAGGTGATACAGCTATTTGAAAAAGACAAGAATCAACCTTCCCCCTCACCCAGCCATAAACAAAGGGATATTAGTCTGACATTAGCGAAGATTTTCAGACGGCGCTTCGAATGGGATTTTAGCTGGCACCAGACCAAAGACCCCTCGTTCTGGTCATGTGAGGACCCCACCCAGGGTGCAGTGTCTACTGTCTGTCCAGAGCTAAGCTGCATGAGGACCACACTCAGGGTGCAGTGTCTACTGTCTGTCCAGAGCTAAGCTGTGTGAGGACCACACCCAGGGTGCAGTGTCTACTGTCTGTCCAGAGCTAAGCTGTATGAGTACCACACCCAGGGTGCAGTGTCTACTGTCTGTCCAGAGCTAAGCTGCATGAGGACCACACTCAGGGTGCAGTGTCTACTGTCTGTCCAGAGCTAAGCTGTGTGAGGACCACACCCAGGGTGCAGTGTCTACTGTCTGTCCAGAGCTAAGCTGTATGAGTACCACACCCAGGGTGCAGTGTCTACTGTCTGTCCAGAGCTAAGCTGTATGAGGATCACACTCTGGGTGTAATGTTTGCTTTCTGTCTACAGCAGAGCCCCGTGTGGTCCACAGGCGTAGCATCAGGGCGGAGACTCGAAGGTGGGTGTAATGCCAGACCCTGACAGTGTGTTAGCAGCTTGACCCCTCCCCTACCACCCGGTGTCTCAAAACTGGAGTGTACTAGTGTACCTTTGGAGTTGGCTGCTCGCCCTTCAGTCAGACTGACTTTTCTACTCCTAATCTTTGGAACTGCACATACAGTCTACAATCTGTTTTCTAACTTAGTTTTGGGCTGATCCACAATGCTTTTAGTGGTTTATCTCCAAAAAAAGCATTTTTAGAATTTTTATTAGTTCCACAATAATAGCTTGGTTGACAGGTTTTTTTTTGGCTGTGCTAACATAGCAACAGGCCTATTTCTGGCCATCATAGTTCTTTTGGACAAGTAGTTTAGCGGCTTCCTTGGACTTTTCATCCCACCAACCACCAACACTACAGTTCCAACCGATCTTCTTCCCATGTCACCAAACATTTACGAGTTTTCCAACCTGCAGCAGGCAGAGCCTTTTCAATGATTTCTCTTTGAGAGATTCTTGTGAGTCAAATGCAGGACTTCAGAGACGTTGTGATGATGGATATCAGAATCAAAGATTAATTTAACTGGCAAGCAGTGAAATACACAGAGGAATTATCCAGTGTATTATCCAGCCACTTCCAGTGCCTGGGTTCCATCATTTTAAGGGCAAACAATCCCGTGTCCAAGATCAACCAAATGGGAGGGGAGAATCTTAATTACAAAGCGAGGAATGCAAAACACTGTTATCCATACTCTATGTGCTTTGGGGGTGCATGTTGGGTCTCTCCACTAGCTGATCCTCAGAGATGTTCAGACAGGTGACAAGCACTGAACATGCTGGACAACTGAGGCAGCCTCTTAGCACAGCAGAAGTAGGGAAATTAGACTGAGAAGGCCATGCCGCTCTACACTTACATCGTTTGGGATGAGAAGTACCTGGGATGTGGTCTGGGAACTGGATTCCAGTCCTGATGACATAAAAACATTACAAAAACCTGTTTGGTTACAATTTCTACGTCACATTTTAGGTGTTTCTCCATTTCAGTAGTCGGCCATGGAGTGGGTTTACTGGCATTAAGAAACTCTATGAGAATGTCAATCTGACGTGAGCACAAAGCACGCCCAGATTACTCCCCCGGCCGCAAGGTGACCCTTGGCGACACTGTCATGATTTCTACATGTGTACATTTTATTGCTGGGCATGGCACTGCTATCCGTACCCCTGAGCAATGCAGTAAATCAGAGAAACCACAGTAGGCAATCCCTTAAAACAGCTATGCATGGTTTTTAACCTTTTCAACCTTTTTAATTCTGCTTTAATTTGTCCGTGGGGGATGGCACTAGGTGAGATGGTCCATATCCCATCAGTGAAGGAAAGGTAAGGTGGAGGGACCTGTATGCACTGAGCAGAACTTTGAAACACTATTAAAGACATGTATGTCTGTGACTACAAGGAGGGAGCAAGCCTCCTCAATGCACAAATCTGTGAAAATAAAATTACAAGAAGAGCAGCGACACACACAACACACACACACTGCTCCATTGCGCACCATTGGGTGATCATCCTGGGTTCTCAACACAGGCCAGTGTTTTCCACTCCGTATCTGCTGGGGTTCCTTCCAACACAGCGTCTCAATTGCTTAATTTAACCTTTGTTTGAACTAATATTAGTGATTAACAGCATTTCCTTGTTATTTTCAAGCTCTTTGTTTATTTATCATTTGGTTAAGGCATCGATTAAGCAACTGAGCACTCTGTTGGACGGATTACCAGCATACAAGGTGTGCCAACAGGAACATGGCTGGGAAACAGGGACATAGACACCCCACTGTGGTGGAGCGCTCATCAGCGAGACACCCCCACCGTGGTGGAGTGCTCATCAGCGAGACACCCCCACACTGCATTGGTCATACTTCTCCCCTAGCTGCCACACCCAACCTGCACCAATAATATAATTTAGCTAGGTATAGTCGCTCCCGAACTGTGGTTTCTTCCCCAGTCATAGCCACTACCTAACCAAGACCATGCCCCGAGGCATAACCCCTCTCGATCTATAGTGCTTCCACTTCTCAATTAGAAGTACCCCCAACCAAAGCCCTTTCCCTAACCTAGGCCCCTCCCCCTGATGGCTGGTGTGCAGATGTACCTGGCAGAGCAGCAGCAGGTGGGTTGACTGTGCTCAGGGTTTGCTGCATAGACAGCTGGTGAAGCTTGGCCAACTGCGGAGCCAAGTGGGGACCCAAAGTGGTTTAATAGAGAGAGAAAAAGAGGGGCAGTGATTAACGATTACAGCTCTGTCCGGGATACTTTACCAATGGTGCATGTAAATAACACACTAAAAACAGCATGTAAATAACACAAGCAAATAACTGCAAAGAAAGCCTCCTACCTCTGAATGGGGAATACCGTATTGGTTCTGAACAGCGTAGGCCTGAAAGGTAATCAATTGTGAAAAGACAGAACACTGTTAGTTATAAACAAGTCATTAAAACATTAGTTTCAATGAAATAGATAACAAGCTAAACGAAATAAAACTCTTTGCACATTTAGCATGAAACCAGACAACAAATATATAACACTATATACCTTGTGCGGTCACAGAGGTCATGTCAATGGCATCACTCAGTCTGTGTGCTATATGCAGAGGAAACTTCATACTACCACACACAGGTTGTTTGGTTGTTTTACTGAGGAAACTTGACACAACCACAAAAGGGTTGTTTTACTGAGGAAACTTCACACAACCACAAAGGGGTTATTTTACTTCACTATCACACGCTTTAATTTGGCTCAAAACCCAGGACATTCCCCTCAGTTGTAGGTTTGAACTGCTTTAAATAAACATTCTGGCATTTTGACTAGTACAGGACAGTAATTCCTGGAAAAAGTGCCTGTGTGATTAAAGTGATTAAATAATTATCCAAAACAGCTGCTTGTGCCTTATTTGCACAACCTTCACCCTAATTTAGGGCTGTAAAGAATGTGCACATGCAGGTCCCCCTCCATCCTTCAGGATGCTGACTTTCCCAAGCCTGTGCCAGATGTGGACTGATCTAAATCCCTGCAGGATTGTGTACTGCCAAACCGTTCCCACGGGGAACAAGGCGGCACGTGAAGATTAATCGCGGCACCATCGTCAGCTGTGGTAGGAGGACTAGGGTCAGCCTCTGAACAAGGTGATTGTTTACACTCTCCTCTGAACAAGGTGATTGTTTACACTCTCCTCTGAACAGTATGACTGTTTACAATCTCCTCTGAACAATATGACTGTTTACAATCTTCATTGAACACGATGACTGTTTACACTTTTAACTGAACGCGGAGACTGTTTACACTCTCCTCTGAACACGGCGACTGTTTCCCCTCTCCTTCCCTCTCCTCTGAGGCTGATTTCTCTAACCTTCCCTCCTATTGTGACATTACTTTTGCGTCGCTCTCCCTTTAAGAGATAAACAGCTGCCCATCTCCACTTATCTTACTCTAATGCAAAGGTCCACGTTTGCACTCGGGTCATACTTGCCTGCTGTAGGTCGACTACTCCCTGGGCTACGGAGTAAAGCGGGTGCGACCCAAACTCGGAGGCCTGGAGAACCGCAAAACGCACCCATTTAAAAAAATTACTTTCATTTTTAATGTCACAATTAGTAAAAAGTGCTTGTCCGGTACTGTGCCCTGTCCACTAAGCAGCCCAAAACACAAAAATGTAATGAGAGTAATTTGTATTTCAAAGTGTATTGATTTAACCCAGTAAATATGAAAATATTACTCAGTTAAACAGTGTAAACTTTTAAGATGCTAAATGTAAGCACTCTGGTTAATTGTGCTGAGCACCTGTAATAAAGCCCTCACCTGGTTCCTGGAGAGAAGCACCGCTCCGGATGTGGGGCCAGGACGATAGGGAATAGTGGCCCCCTTTGGAGGAGACTGGGAGGGGGAAAGGCAGTGAAAAGGGGGTAACATCACAAACTCGTGCCGTTTGTGGTAACACAAGCAAGAGCATTGAATATAGAGCAACACAACCCCCGAAAAAACAAGTAGCTGAACCAAATCAGACAGTGCAATTGCAGCGGGGAGTAGAAGTAAAGGCATAGATACACTGACAGCGAAACTGTAATGAAATGGAAGAAAGCAAAACTATACATTATTGATGTACACTGTGAGCGTAATCGTAATGAAATGGAGGAAAGCAACACTATACAGTACTGACATACACTGTGAGCGTAATGGTAATGAAATAGACGAAAGCAACACTATACATTATTGATGTACACTGTGAGCGTAACAGTAATGAAATGGAGGAAAGTAACACTATACAGTATTGGTGCACACTGAGAGCATAACGGTAATGAAATGGAGGAAATCAAAACTATACAGTATTGATGTAATGGGTTATTGATGAAGGAGCTTTTCTATAATGAATAGCATCCCTCTGTCTGAGCAGCTGAAGTGGCTCCTTTGGATCCCAAGGAGCAGCATTAAAAATTAGGTAACTGAGAGTTTTTTTTTCCATTTCTGAAAAGAGCCCATAACAGAAACACCTCCATGTGACTTTTTGTGCTATATGGTTAAGTGGGGTACCTCCTGGATGATTGTGCAGATCAGCTGGACACATTGGATGACAGCATCCTGCGACCCCGACACCATCACAGCGCGCTCCGTGGAGTTCGGCAACAGGTCCCCCGACACTTGCACCACGGCCCCCGTGCTCTGTCCACCATGCAGCCCGAAACACAGACATAAAACACCACAAAGAACCACCAGAAACTACCATAAACCACCACAAATGCCACAATGAACCACCAGAAACTGTAAAATAAAACACCATAAACAGCCCTTAAATGACCCCAAACCTCTGATGTGTTTTAGCCTAAACCTCTGATGTGAAGGAGCCCTGTGTTTTACCCCAAACCTCTGATGAGAAGGAGCCCTGTGTTTTACCCCAAACCTCTGATGAGAAAGAGCCCTGTGTTTTACCCCAAACCTCTGATGTGAAAGAGCCCTGTGTTTTACCCCAAACCTCTGATGTCTTTTAGCCCAAACATCTGATGAAAGGGTGAAAGTGTCCTGTGTTTTAACGTTCCTGTGATGAGTGGTTCTCACCTCTCTGATCTCCTTTATCTTGGCCCCTCCTTTACCGATTAAAGAGCCGCACTGGCTGCTAGGAATGACCAGCCGCAGTGTGACGGGAGGTCTACTGGTGAGTTCAACGTTGGCCCCCAAAGCCGAGATGTCCTGGAGAAGCAAAGAGAGGATTAGCCTGGTTTTGATTGGCAGTAATGGCAAAGCTATGGCAAAGCTAATGCAAATGAATGCAAATAGGCCATATAAATCTAAGGCAGTAAGCAGATCTTTAATGACACTCCCCCATATCTTGGAATCATCGAACCATTTAATCAAGGTAGGCTTCTGACAGCAGATCTATAGGTTTTTTAAAAGTTATCCTGCAGGTAAAGTCACATTCATACGGCTTATTTTTATCATCTGAGAGCTAGCTTCAGCAGGAAATGCTTTTGTGACTTGGTTGTGTTTTACTGTCCCAGGATGTGTACTGTTGTTGCACATTTGAGCTGAGTGCTTGTAAATGGATAAAGGTGTGTCTACCTGTAAGCTGTATAATGAATACTGTGGGTGTGTTGAATGCAGCCACACACTGTAGAGTAGACAGAACTTTAAGAGTACACCCTATCAGGTCCAGCCTTGTTCAAGTTCTGTAAGAAATAAATGATGGATCTGATGAAAAAGAAAGAGCGGCTCCTGTCTAAAGTCGACGGGTTCCATATTCACGCTTGATACCAGGGGACCACAACTACCTGTCAGTCAGTGTCTCAGAACAGGCTCAGTTTGACTCAGTGTGAATCAATGTGACCCAGTCAGTGTGTATCGGGAACAGGCTCAGTTTGATTCAATGTGACTCAGAAACAGGCTCAGTGTGACTCTTGACTGAGCTCAATACGATTGCTTCTGACATTGCACAGTACAGTTGGGCTCTCTCAAATCTTGACTTAAATTAGCGGCTTGACAGGACCTGCGTGGACCTCCTGGGTAAGTACAGCACACAGCGCATGTGCCCAGTGAAGGTAGGGAACGGGCCGACCCCATGGTTTCCATGACAACCTTACAAAGGGAAGTGCGAGGAAAGGCCAGGCAGTGACCCTTAGAGACGTCTCACACCATTCTGTCTGCTTGTGAATTGCAGCTCAGTGTTTTCCATCCTGTGGGTATGGAGCTTATAGGGTACCAAGGAGGCTGCAGATGTGAGGGATCACATCGCTGCAGTAACTGTGGTAGTTAACTTTAAGAGCTTTGATAAATATCCAGCTATTTAAACTAATTAGCTGAAATACTAAGAAGGTCTGTTGCTGCGAGTGAGAGCCTCCGCTCAGGGCTATTGTGTGATGTAATGTGATGCCATACCTCCTCTAGCTTCAGTGTGATCATGGCGAAGGCTCTGAGGACGCAGTCCATGGAGCCAGTGATGGTGATGATCCTCTCGGGGAAGGATCCCTCTGAGATGTTTATGCGAGCATTGCTCTGTGAGAGAAGACAGAGCAAGCACAGTTCCACACCCAGCCTGACAACAGCAGCATGGAGAAAGTTGTAAGGGCTACGGGGATTCAAACGTTGGCCATCCCCAATAAACCCTCGGATGTGGATGGTAGCCTGTAGATCATTGAGATCTGACTTATCAATGTCAGTCATCCGAGTGCGCCCTGAGAGAAAAACAGCCCAGACAATCAAAGAGAGCTGGAACCTGGAATGCTTGTCTCAGTGAACAATCGTCATTTGCAATAAAAAAAGTAAATAGATCTCAGTAAAGGACTGCATATGTTGGCGAAGGACTGTCTGTCTCGGTGAAGGACTTTCTATCTCGGTACAGGACAGGCTGTCTTTATGAAAGACTGTCTGTGTCAGCGAAGGACTGGCTGTTTAGGTGACAACTATCAGCCCTCTGCCTTTGTCATAGCAGGTCTGTATCACTCCATACTCCTGTCAGCTACACGCCAGGGGTCATGGAGAGAGGAACGGAACTCATCCGCTCACTTGCTCGGAAGTTTCAGGTAAGCTTTTGTGCCATATCCCAAACAGCTACACCCACCTGGACTCACCCCTCTCCCTCACTAAACCCTCCCCAGGATTGTGGGGGCAGCAAAAAGTCATTAAACTTCAATTCAGTGAAGAAATGAATTTTTTTTATCTGTCAAAAGCATAGCGCAGACAGTGTGGAGAGGTCAAAACAGGCTTTGTCACAACAATCAGCCATGAGGGGCTACTGCCTCACACTAACAAATTCAATAAAAAGTGGCTTTCTTAAGTATTACACTTCTCTTTGATTCCATTGACAGAACCTTTACATGTGACTGTCTGAGGTGAAAAGGATGTGAATGTGACTGTCCCTTTCTGGTTGTCTGAGGTAAAAAGGATTCAAGCCTTTTGGTTCCCTTTCATTTTCATTCCAAGGCTGTACAGCCTCAAAGCTGTGTTTGCTTTCTACGTTATATTTTATTCGCATGTAATATATTCTGTAATATATGACTGTATA
The DNA here is from genome assembly GCA_025775065.1 of Hiodon alosoides. NCBI lineage: Eukaryota > Metazoa > Chordata > Actinopteri > Hiodontiformes > Hiodontidae > Hiodon > Hiodon alosoides. The sequence goes on along the minus strand of JAOYSI010001717.1, from coordinate 27,282 downwards.
TGACTGTCAACAACCCTAGGGCCATTAATATATTTGGGGAGAAATAATCGACGTGTATCAAGATTCGACAAAGTTTCTACCAGAAACAGGTTTATGAGGCGAAACGGTTGTCAATAGTTCTGAATGATAAATGTGTGTTCTTCTCTGAAGGCATTTACATTCGAAAGTGCTCTCGGTGGAAGAAATAACAGACAGCATACCTCCTCTCGTATTCTTTTCACTGTCTCTCCTTTCTGCGGGAGAAATAAAAGATTAAGAGCTATGAGCTCAAATAGATAAATGTAAGTATAACTTCAAAATAACATTAGAACATTAAAATATTTTAGTTAATAATCACGTGCAGCTTCTCCCACCTGGACACAGTAGCAGACATATTTGTAAACCTTACTTAAAGCCTGCTGGCATGCATGACTTGGAGCCCAGGATCACTCCGGCCTCCTGAATTTGGGGCTCTGAGGAGGTTTTCAGCACCCTGTGGTCGGTCTCCACCAAATCCTTGACTGTCCTTATATTAAACTGGCTCTTTCTTAGCTCATCTTGGACACATAAAACATCAAGCCACCTTCCCTTACGCATGCAGTGTGGTCAGAAGCGGGTCAGGCAGAACAGAAGCGTGTCAGGTGGGTCAGAAGCAGGTTAATCATCAACGAGCCATGCATGCACAGAGGAGGTCACTCACCTTTCCTATAATGCTGCCCACCTCCTGTGAAGCAAAAATCACACAAATTTAATTGTCTGTATTTAAAACCGGAGTTTGTCTGTCTAACTGTAGTTTGACTGGAAACTGGCTGATACTGAGTCAGAACTGAGTCAGTGTTTGTTTAAATTGCAGTTACTTTAATCAAACATTGAAATGTGAAACATGCTTGAGTAGACTGTCTGTCTTTCTGTCTGTAAGTTGAGTGACTGACTGCGGCAGGCAGCTGGGAGCATGCCCCCTTAAAAGGACCTCGTTGTGCACATGAGTGTGGTTCCACTACAGTGGTTCCACTGTAAACACACTCAGGTGCCAACAAAATACTTTTTTTTAAAAAAGCCACCAGAGCTGGTTGGGGAAGAAAAGGTTTGGAGATAATCAGACTGGAAAAATCTGGATGATGGCTGGTTAAATAAATATTTTCGGCTGTTTGTTATTTAAATATCTGTAATTGAGTTTTCGCCAAAAAGGAGGTTTTAGTTAATAGTTTTCTTGTTGGTTTTCTTTTCTTTTATTGTGTTAAAATGTTTTGCTCGTAACCATGCAAAATGAAAGACCTCCCCCTGTGTGACGTCCTCCCCCTGTGTCTCCATCTCCAGCCACTCTCAGACAGACAGTGTGTGTGTCAGACAGACAGACAGAGAGAGAGAGAGAGAGTGCGAGAGTGTGAGTGTGTATGTGGTCACACTTGCCTTTCCATGCATGAGGAGTCTCAGTGTGAGAGTCAGGTTTAGGTAGCCTTCTCCACAGTCTGGCTCAGTGTTCATGGTGGAGAGGGAGTTTGGCCCAGGAAGACGCATGAAACCTCAAGTCAGGAGACGGATGGAGACCAGCAGTAAGGTCCTCACTGCTCTGTAGAAACAGCCCATGGTTGGTCTACCTCCACACTGCACACTCCACATTTTCACACATTTCAATGCCGTGGTTGTTTTTGCCACAGTGTGGAATTTGGAGAACAACTTCGGCACAAACTGCTTTTTAGTCATCCATCCATCATCACTCAAAAACTTGATGAAACCAGCAGTCGCTGGAATATGTGTCTCCATCTGTGAATCTGCATTCATTTGTGCTTTTCTTGACTTGTCTGTCACACAGAAGCCCACTTTGTAAAGATGCTAACAGTGACGTTGGCCATTATTAAAAATTGCAAGACGGAATAAAGATGCTATGTGGGGTTTTGTGGGTTTGGGGCACTAAACAATCACATCTTGACATCTGGCTCTGCAGACCAGGACTTAGCACCCACACACATACACACAACTTGCTGAGAACCCCACAGTATTTAACAGAATTTTCTGACCAACAGAATATTCAGACCTCCAGAACCTTCGCAACCACAGAACAGCAAGTGGAGGATGAATATCTGTCTTGGTTCCTGTGGCAAACAGGAAACATATCCTCCTCCCAGCATGCAAGGCAAGTGGATCAGGAATACCCTGATGGGGCCAGAGCTCTTGTGCAACAATTGTTGCTGTTGTAAAGTTTGAGACAGGAATCTGGCTTACCATCAACACATGCAGCCCACTACATCACAGACACAGAAACACAGCCTGTGGTTGCCTTGGAGACTTGCGATCACATTGGAAGCATTGGCATTTCCTATTGATTCACTTAGGACTGTAGATCTGTGTGGATAAATATAGATTTATGTGACAAATACAGCCCATGGCTCGCTCGCTGGAACGATTGTTGTCTTAGAACATGCTGCACAGGGTATAAATAGCATAAATCCTAGGCAACACATTACACATAGGGCCAGTCACCCTCAACTGGACTATGGTCTGCTCAATGTGTCCTGTCTGTGTCACTAAATGAAGAACCAGAACACCTGCAACAGGTGTCAGTATCTTTGTCATGCTCTCTTTTTTTTACAATTACTACAAGGGGTCAGGGTTTAGGTTAGGGTTAGGTTATCTCTGAGAAGCAAGGACAGTCAAGCCAAGACAAAGGGACCTTTTGGTCTTGACACTTAGTGGGTAGTTTGGTGCAGGAAATCTTCATAACAAACTACCTCATGGGGTAACAACATTCTTTGGTTTTTACTGGGCTAGGTTCTTTTTTTGGCAGTGATCATACACATAATGGCATGGTGGGGGCGCTGTGAGGTCAGACAACAGTCCTACTGAGGGTTCTAATCAAAGACAACAACAGGACCTAGCCCTGGTTTAGCTCTGTTTGGTCTGAGGTGCTCTATTGGGCTTTGTTACATAAAAACCGTGTTGTGGTTTAGATTTTTTAAAAGCAAGAACTGAGTCTAAAAGCTAATTAACACGAGCCAGAGGGTTTCAAACTGGCAAGCTCCAGCTCATAGGGCTCAGTCTGTGCTCTGGTAAACACAGGTTCATTGGGCTCAGTACGTGCTCTGGTAAACATCAGCTCATAGGGCTCAGTCTGTGCTCTGGTAAACGCAGGTTCATAGGGCTCAGTCTGGGGTCTGGTAAACACCAGCTCATAGGGCTCAGTCTGTGCTCTGGTAAACGCAGGTTCATAGGGCTCAGTCTGTGCTCTGGTAAACGCAGGTTCATAGGGCTCAGTCTGTGCTCTGCTAAACACCAGCTCATAGGGCTCAGTCTGTGCTCCAGTGAACGCCAGCTCATAAGACTCAGTCTGCGTTCCGGCAAACTCATAGGATTTTAAAACATTTTAAATGATATAACGTGATACACTTAGTTGTAGAAATAAGAAGCACGGGTGCATCGACTAAGAATGTAATTTACTAAGACGTCTCACCAATGCGAACACTGGAACTTTTTTCCTTCTTCCAATCAGGGGCTGAGGTTGGCTGGGTTTGAAACAAGAATTTCTAATTTGCTCTCTGATGTAAAATCCGCATTTAAGGAGTAGGGGTCCATGCATGTTAAACCAGTAGGAGCCACAGCCTGCAGCTAGGCCCCATGTCTAATTGGTTGCACCGATGAGTGGGCTCAGCTCCGCCCTTAAGTGAGCCGGCTGACTAAAGTGGAGCATGATCCTCTCAATAGACCCCACCCTCCTGCAGCTACAGTCCGAACACCTTTAATCGGTTCTGCCTAATGGGGGAATCCATCCCTGCTCTCCTTGTGCCAGATGACTGATGACTGGGGGAAGAACCTCCTGTAAAGGAATTAATCTTTGGCCAGGTTTTAAGACTGAGCTCTCATTAATTGAATTGTGTTTAATCTATTGTTTTAGCTCTTAATTGTTATGTCGCCTACAAATATCCAAAACATATATGTTCCTGCCAGTAACATTGGCATGTGCCTGACCATGGAACAGTAGGACAAATACTGACCCCCGGAACATTAGGAGCGACACTTACCCATTAACACTATAACAGACAGTAACCTAGAAATAACATGACCGGCACTGATCCTGGAACAGTTTTTTTTGCAATGAAGGTTCAGAGTTTTTCACCTTTCACAACTGTGGTGGCTGGCATTCAGAACTTGATGGGAAAAAAGGTATTTCAAGTGGAAAGTTTCTTTCTGAAAGGCATGTGCAGAAGGTGTTCTGAGAGGTAAAGGGGGCATGAGCATAACGTTTAGGGTTCACTTCCGCAAACAACCTCAAGTGCTAATGAGGCCTTCTGGGAAAGAAGCTTCCATTAGCTAGGAAAAGATGCCACCCTTGTCGGCACACACTGCACTGTTACACAATATCATAACATAGCTTTATTTCACATAAAAGGGAGAAGATTTAATAAAATAGCCAGCAAAAAATGAACAGATGTATTAAATATAGATTAACCTATTCAACCTCTGCCAGTAAACGCTACCATTCTACCATACAAACTTATTAAGTATTAAAAATGGAAAAAAATATATTGTTTATTTTTCAGCTCACTGAGTCTTGCTGATTTTCAGTAACATAATGCTGGTTTCTCTGTAATAACCAAACTTTACAGATGACTGGAGCAAACCTGGCAACACTGTACAGCAAGTAATAACACAAAAACAAAAGTTAAACCAGCAGAATGCACACAACACTGTATATTCTACACTGCTCTTGCTCCAGGGACTGGCGATATCCCGCCTGGACTACTGCAATTCACTACTGGCTAGCTTGCCGGCCTGCTCGACTAGACCTTTCCAACTAATTCTGAATGCTGCTGCTGGTCTTCAACTTTGGCCCAAGCTACCCCCCTCCTCAACAAACTCCGCTGGCTCCCTGTTGTAGCTAGGATCGGCCACAAGATCCTCACCCTCACCCACCAAGGTACCACTGGATCAGCTCCTGGATAACTCTGCAGATCTCGCCATACATCCTCACCAGACCATTGTGATCCTCCACAGCCGGGCGCCTAGTGGTCCATTCTCTGCGGATTTAAACGTCATCTAGTCTACTTTTCATCACTTGCACCCAAATGGTGGAACCATTCGGAACAATCCGAAGCTTTGACTGTGTGCCGCGCGTCCGTCTCAAGAACACGTGCAGGAGAGGTCTGGGCACGCCCACCAGCCCCGGCTGAGGATTGCGGTAATTATGAACCCAATTTAGCAGCCTGCGATCCCTCAGTAGGTGCTGGAAGTTTGGAGAGGAGCCGGGCGAGGAAAGGATGACAAAACCAACAGGCTAACAGACGGGCGAACGGAGCCAGAAGAGAGAAAAGAAGCGAGTCGGCGCTGAGAAAGGGGGAGTGCCGACAGCGTCTTCGGGATTTAAGTTTATCTGAGGGTTTCTGTCAGTTTGTAATTGTAGAGTGTTTTGTTTAGGGTGAACCCGTGAGGGGGATCCCTGAAGAGCGTTTTTGTTTGTTTAAATGGAAAAAAGGACCGGCAAGAAAGCCGGAGAACCCGGAAGTGTTGTTTTTCAATGAGTGATTAAACCGTTCCACCAACCCATCCGTCTCTGGGTGGTAGATACTAGATTTAATCGGTTGTATCTTGCAAAGTCTATACAATTCCCTCAATGTCCCTGACATAAATGCTGTGCCCTGGTCTGTGAGAATTTCTTTCGGAAAACTGACCCAGGTGAACAGGGACAATAAGGCATCCACAACGCTCTTGGTATCCGCGTTGCGGAGGGGAAAAGCTTCCTGATACCGAGTCCCATAATCAACAATGACCAATACGAATCGATGCCCCTGTGCGCTTTTATCAAACGGACCGACGAGATCCATGCCAATTCGGGCGAAGGGGATCTCGATTAGGGGTAACAGGCACAAAGGTGCTTTTGGTATAGCCAGTGGATTAATTTTTTGAAACACGACGTCATTCCGAAGGCCCTGGCCAAGAAAATCGTTATGAGAATCGGCACTCTGTCTTGTCCCACCCCAAGTGTGCCTTCAGGGTACAATGGGCCGCATACAACACCATCTTCCAAAGGCGCTTTGGAACTAGCAATTGCCAACGCACAGTGTCGGGGGTCTGGGTCTACCCGATACAAACGATCATTTAGACACCGGAAGTCAGAAAAAGTGACAGGGTGCTGGGGACCAACAGGAGGACCGAGCTCAGCAACTCGCACTCGGGCTTGCAGCAGCGTCTCGTCCTGATTCTGTTCCAGGGTAAAATTGGCCACCCTGGCGAAAGATGGGAGGTTAGTTAGGTCCTTTCCCCAACCAGTAGGCGCCACCCATGCCTCGCGGCCTGGGTCAACCCCTCCATGTGAGGAAGGCCACTCCCCCGGGTCGTCCTCCGGGTCCCCGGCGGCGACCAGCGGCGCCCTCACCCGCCTTATCCATTTTCCCCGAGTCTTACCCGCATGGACCTCCCTCAAAAGTGCACTAAAGCCCACCCAATCCTGACCAAGAATCAGTGGGTAGGGGCTGCAGGGACTAACCCCGGCCACCAGCGTATGCTTCTGGCCCCTCAGAACAAAAGACACCAGCGCCATTGGATAATAACGCACGTCACCGTGCACACAGCGAATCCCCACCTCCTTGCCCTTAACTAATGCCTCGGGCGGAACCAGACGCTGATGCACTAGGGAGCGATAACACCCTGAGTCCAGGAGTGCCCGGACTGTATCCCCCTGTACACTCACCGATACCAGATACTTGTCCGCCGTGTCAGGGAAGGAGTGGCCGGAAAAGGGAGCCGGGCCGAGGAGGCTGACTAAGGGCTATTGGCAGATTCCCCGGTTTCTGATGTCCAAGGAAAAAACGGCTTTCTCCACTCCGATTGGTTTGTACCAGTTTGTCACTTCGCCTTTTGGGCTTCACGGAGCACCAGCCACCTTCCAGAGGCTCATGGACTGTGTACACCGGCCTTACTGTGAGTATGCCGCCGCCTATCTTGACGACATTGTTGTTCACAGTAATGATTGGGAGTGGCATGTGTGGCACTTGCGGAAGGTCCTGGTTGCTTTGCGGGGGGCTGGTCTCACGGCGAACCCCGGCAAATGTGGAGAGGTCCGGGCACGGCCACCAGCACCGGCTGAGGATTGTGGTAATTATGAACACAATTTAACAGCCTGCGATCCCTCAGTAGGTGCTGGAAGTTTGGAGAGGAGCCGGGCGAGGAAAGGATGACAAAACCAACAGGCTAACAGACGGGTGAACGGAGCCAGAAGAGAGAAAAGAAGCGAGTCGGCGCCGAGAAAGGGGGAGTGCCGACAGCGTCTTCGGGATTTAAGTTTATCTGCAGGTTTCTGTTAGTTTGTTATTTTAGTTTGTTTTGTTTAGGGTGAACTCGTGAGGGAGATCCCTGAAGAGCGTTTTTGGTTTGTTTAAAAGGGAAATAAAGGACCGGCAAAATAGCCGGAGAACCCGGATGTTCTGTTTTCCGATTATTTCCGAGCTGAGCACGTCGGTGTCCTACAGACTGCCTTCAAGAAGAAACTGAAAACTTACCCTTCCCAACAATACCTCACATCACAATCTTGAATCTCCCCCCAGGAACTGACTTCTATATTTACACTAATGATTATTTTGCTTATTTCTATTGTATGTTATCTCTTTTGTACCACTAGTGTCTGTACCTTTTTTGCAGTACTCCTCAAGGTAGCTCAGTATCTTTTTGGACATTTAACCCCTAAACTACTGCTTTTTTGTACGTCACTCTAGCTGAGTATCTGCTTATGACTAAAATTACTAAAATGTAATATAAAACGTATTCACACATTTCTTAGAGAACTGTACCACGGTATTCATACATAACGTAGAGAACAGAACGCTGGGTATTCTCACATCATGTAGAGAACTACATGCTGTGTACTCACAGATAACATAGAGAACCACTCTCTCACTAAATGAGCTGTGGTTCAATGGATGTTGGGATTCAGACACCCCTACCCAGACTCACTCTGCCTGCATGAGAACTGCTTAACATGCTCTACTTTATTGTTCAGGGACTTGTGTTTTTATCAGTGCTTGGTTCAAGAACAAAGACAAGGTTTACTTATCGCATGCAGTCCAAGGAGAGCACACATTACAGAGCTGTGGTTTATTACTGTGTCTCTTCCCCTCCCATACAAGTCTACAGACTGCGTCCAGCTGGGGTTGGTGAGACACAGTCCTTAAGGAGCTAAAAGTGTGCCCTGTAGGTTGTAAGTTTTGTAATGTACCATACTCTGCACTTAATTAACTCAATACTGTCTCCTATAATTTACATTTATAGGTAAATTTAGTGACCTCTTAACTCACACAGCAGTGTCACTAATGAAAGGAATCAGACTTAGTTTAAGCATGCTAGTCATAGTTGAGGACAGACTCTGTGGTGACTGAAAGGAATCAGATTGTCTTTCAGTCCACATAACCAGGCAGAATAGTTATTAATAAAGATGTTGTGAACTCAAAGACACCAGGTACTGAAAATATAGTGAACTTACAGACACAAGGCGCTGGTTCCATATCAAATATATAAATAAATCTAAACACTCCGTGGAGTAAAACTCTAGGGGGAAAAAACATATGACTCCATAATAAATTGACACCATGATAACATATGATTATTCCAGTAATTCAGAGCTGATCTAGTTACAGTGCATTGAGTGATTTCTCATGGTAACATTTTTATGTGGTAATTTAACAATTAAAGAGACATACTAGAATTTCTGCCAGTATACATTCTATTCTGCACGTTACAAGTTGACATTAAGTTGGGAATCTAATGGGATACATAAGTTAAAATAAACATTCAAATTTCAATAAACAGCAGGAAGAGGAATGAACTATGAGGGAGCGGGGCAGTAATGAGAATAATAATAAAATAAGCAGGTGCAAAGGTGCAAAATTGGACTGTATAATATTCATTCATTAAAATAAATAGCAACATTTAATGAGATTAGGATTGTTTGACTGTAAATACAAAAATCTCTATATCCAGTTTTCAGCACTTAAAATAAATATGCTATGTCAATAGTTTTTATACTGCTTACACCTGCAATATGGTCTAAAATTAGTCACACTCTACTCAAAGAAGGCAATAGGGTGACATTTAAGACCTTAATAGGTAAAAAGAGATTTTTACCTGTTTATTTTAAGATAAATTAAATTATAAATGTCATGTCAAGTGCTAAATTAATTGAGCTAATAACTATAGCAACGTGGAAAAGGTACATGATGTATCCTAAACATTTTATAATTCAAAAATATTTCTTTCATCCCCTTGCAATAAAATACTCTAAAATGGTTGATTTTTGCTACATAGACATTTCTATTTATTTATGTCACAAAAAAAAAAATGGTTTACTCATAATGCAATATTGCAATTTTGCAAGGTTACAACCCTTTAGAAAAATACCCACCCAACCACACACCCTGCCAAATGAAAAACGCTTTCAGATTGTTCAGATTAAAAAGGGAATGGGTATTAACCCATATCAGCATAGTTACCAGTACTGCTTGTTGCTTGTTACTGATTGATGTTATTTACTGAGGTAGGGGAAAGGTTTTATATGAAGGCCAAACATTTGGGTAAAGGTTTTTTATGAAGGCCAAACATTTGGGGAAAGGTTTTTTATGAAGGCCATACATCTGTATGCTACAAGATGAACACTGTGAAATAAGTCCTGTTAAAGCCAACAAGTTATAAAAGGCTACACTCATAAGCCATTCACGTGTTAGCATGAGTTGTTCTGTGGCCCTGTGGAGCAGTCTCTGCATAGATGGAGCATCTTTGAAGGGCTGATGAGTCAGGAGAGAGATAAGAGGGGAGACGCTGTGCCTTCGGGGCCCAGGGAAAAGCTTTGAGCTTTCTTTAGAGAAGGCACTGAAGCAGCCCCGTGCTTCTGTGTGCATTATTGCCATTCTCGACACGCTGACGGAGGATTCCCCAGGGGGCGGAGGCAAACATGCAGCATGCGCGGGGGTTGGGGGGGTTTGTAGAGCACGCAGGGAGGGTGGTGCGGGTTGGTCTGCCTCATCTCGCTCCAGTAGAACTCAGAAGATCTAAAAAGGTAGCGAAGCTACATGTGATTAAGCCATGGAGGAACAGGGAGCTTTCAAAAAGGCACTGCACACTCCATGATGTGAACCCATATCTGTCTTGGGAACATGTAAGTGGTTAATTTCTTGCTGAATAGAAAAAAAAAGCACAACATTCCGGCTACAGTCTCCGTTTTAACCCCCCCACTCAACCCCCCCAGAATCCGGTTATCACAGCAAAATCCCCTTTTTATTTCATTTTAGTCCTATCCATAAATTATGACTGTAACTCAACGCCCAGCCCAATCCCTGTCCACTTCCGTCAGGATTAAAGATCTCCATCACTAACGAGAGAAAGTATTTCTCACAAGGAACTGTCTGAAAAAAGAAGAAACAGCCAGAGGGATCTTGATCACCGTCTGTAAGAAAAAAATACATATTGGTATTCTGTATATTTAGCTTTGTGCCTTTGTTCAGCAATCCCAGGTTTTTTCCAAACATTACAATGAAAAAATCGCTATGGGCGCACGAGCAATGATTTACAGAGCGCTGATCAAACAGTGACTGACAGTGCAGATATGAAGGCCTGTCAATCAAGACTGGCCCTCCCCCATCCTCTGGTAATCTGCCTTGTTCACCCCCAAATGGGGGCTGACTCCTGCCCCAATGGGGTCTTTTGCTTCAGTGTCCTTTGACGTGTGTCACCCTGGCAATCCGCCTGACGCCCGTGCTACATTTTCAGTTTTCTGAAGCCAGCTGTCACTGATGAGCTGTGTGTCTGAATAAAAGACAATGCTTCCTCATATCTAAACTTTGACGTTGAATTCCCGTCTTCTGAAATGCATTCTGCCCAGGCTCTTCTGGAGTCCCTGGTATGGCTGGTATTAAAAAAATCTACATACACTGAGTTGACCTGTATGATGGCACAAATTCAATACCAGGAACATCAAGGGCCTATAGCATCATGATGCAAATGGTCACACAAAGGTATTTACCTCACAAGTTTAAAGTCGACAAAAGGCTAATGAAATCACTCAGCAAGGGTAAGATTTGGGAATCCATGCCGAGATCTCTAGAACTTCAACCACCAACACCTTAGCGATGGCATATACCTGATTTTCCCAGAAAGTGACAATGTCAAAAGTATCTGTCTACTGCAGAACTAAGCCTGGAGCTGTCCTCCTATTCCCTTCTTAGTACTGTTTTATAGTAGAGGCTGCTTGAACGGATAATACAAAAACAGGCATAATGAAAAACAATAAATGTTCCCCGTACAGTCCGATTTCGTCTATGTAGTAAATGTGTTCTCATTGGAGCCATGGTGTTGCGGACCACAAAATTCTCAACACATTCTGTCACAAAGCACTGGGGCGTCATGCTCTGGATGTGTTCGCTCACATTTAACGGTGCCCTACAGAACCAGCAGGGGGCAGCCACATCGACCCCACCCTGCGAATGCTGCGATGTGAAATACTTTGGGTGACTGGCAGACGCAGGTGTCAGGACTCCTGGCTAAAATTATGAGAAGAAGTTCAATACACCCCAACCCCCATCCTAATTCTTCAGCATCAGAGATGCCAGCTAGCTGTCGTTATTGAAGGTCTTTCCCTGCTGATTTCATCTGTGGTTCTTGAAGTGCATTAGGAAATTAAATTTGCGACAGAATTGTCTATGGCGGCCGCTGAGCCTGCCTCCCCGCTATTGATCTGATGTGCTGGAAGAGCTCTTGTCCTCCGCCCTCCACCCAGGCAATCTTTGCCTGTCTTTCCCTGCATTGGGAGCTCAGCCTGGGGGACAGCCTCACAAAGCTGCCCCTTTGTCAAGTCTGGATACGACTGCAGAGGCAAACACAGTAAACGCTCTGTAAATGGGCACATTTCGCAAGTCAATGAATAAACATGTTTAAGCACCTACACAGGGTCTCCAGGTCGGGGTTGGCCGAAAGGGACATTCTTCACGTCCACAAGACCAATGAGGGTCAGTTATTAACTTAGCTAAAAGTCGCTTGTTAATGTTTTTACAGTTTGCATATCCTGGTGATCAGTGAGAGTACAGCACGTTCTCTGAGTCACCAGGACACAAGCCCTCTCATTGTGAAATCACAATGGTTTCCATGATGCTCTGCAGTATTTCTTTAAGTCTGACAAAATGGTCAGAGTAGAAAGATAGTGGGAGGAGATTGTGGCTCTACAGTAGCACAGAGTGCGGGCGTACTCCCTTTTACACGCCTGTCCTGATGATCCATGAGTTAGGAACCCTACGTGTTCTGCTGATCCACGAGGGGATAACTACACATGTTCTGGTTCAAAATGCAGTTCTGCATTTCCCTGGGGACACTTCCGCTGTCCGTGTTTAATTAAAATTGATGGCTGTATTTTTTCCAATGGTGATGAAACAGCCTGACCCTGTTACAGTGTTGAACCAACCCTTCCCCAGGTCTCACTCCCTGTTTGCAAACACAAAAGAGGGATTCAGGAATTGTGCCAGAAACTCAAATTATCCAAATTAATTCACAGAATCTTCAGTTTTAGCTTTGTTTGTCGTTTGATTATTTTATTTTTTATAAAATTGATTTTGACATGTAAGGAGATGGCTGCCAAACAAACAACAATAAGAATGAGAACAACATATTTTATTTCCTCAGGAAATTATTTATTCACATAAACAAACCTGACATTTTCTGTCAAATCAGATGTGGCTCAGTAAAGGTGCTTTCCTGAGTGCCATATGAGCTGGAGTTCACCGGTTTGATTCCAGCTCATATCATTTGCCGATTGTGAACAGGAGAGTCAGTGGCAGAGAACGACTGGCAGAGTGCTGGGCTAGGTGAAAATTGGCAAGGCTTCTCCAGCTTGTTGTTCCTATCACCAAGCTCTTATCGGCTTCCAGGGTCCCTGCAGACAGTGCTGTTGAGAAGGATGAGCCCCTTTGTGTGGGCTGTGTAGCCTGCAGTGTGGAAAAGAGACTGTGGGCTTGAAGTCAACCTAATCTTGTGGGGCGGCAGGATTCATAGCGATGAGATGCTTTAGCATCACCAGACTGCGGAGAATATCCCAAGGTCATTGAACATGTGCAAACTAACTTAGCACTTCCTAATAAAGAGGGTATGAGCAGCCATTTCTGATGTTTTACAAGCTACTGTTTCCAAAATGAATGCTTCTTTTACAGATTAGATTTTGCTTTTTGATTGTGTTAAAAAGGTTTGGAATTTCCATCATTAAAACACGGAGCGGATCATGTGTGGACCCAGACTGATCCACATTTACCAGGACTGGCAAGACCAAGCCTGAATGTACAAAACACATCAAATTCAACAGAAACGCGAAGTCTTTATTTAACTTTAATGGTGCAACATTAAATTCATTGTTTTGATTTAAAGGGATGGAAGTATAGGGGTTGTTAGTGGTTGGTTTGAGAGAAATAAACCGGATGAGAAGGGCTCCAGTCTGGATACCTCTCTTCCAGTGATGGAGCCGAGCCCCGTGACCTAGTTCCTTTGAGAAGTTGCATATTCCAGATAAATGCTCCTGCACGATTTAAACTCAATTATTCAGACGATCGGTGGCATTCTCAAAATCGGCAGGCCGACAAGTTTTTTTTGTTTTTTGAGCCCAGAGATAAGGAGTCATTTCGGTGAGGCTCTCACAAAAAAAGAAGGAAGATATTTCACTGCGAATGGAGGGAGGAGGGGGTAGATTAACATTCTGAACCTAAAATACAATCCTAAGCATTCCAACATTTTTCAAACATATACTGTTTTGTAATATCTAGTAGTACATTTTCAAATTAGCATTTTTTTCTAACCCCAACATATTTTGCCACCGCTATAGGTGAGACAGACGTTAGGACAACAGACTCAGAGCATTAGAACTCAAGGACATGTAAAGCCAGTGTAGGCTCACTGTCAGCTGACCAACACTGACAGTGAGGAAGTCTAATTCAGTCATAAAGCCAGTGTAGGAGCTTTGCCAAACTAGAGCTGTGTAACACTGACAGTAAGGAGGTCTGATGCAGTCATAAGGCCAGTGTAGTCCTGTCTACGAGGTGATTCGGCAAATACTGCTATCCTAGCCAATGGGCAATCAGACATGTGAAACAAAAACAATCATGCAGGAAATAAAAGCAATCACAGAACTTCTGTGGATCAGAACTATGTAATGGACCCATATTGATGTAAAGCCTATACAAGACCGACCTATACTGGCACAGAGATGTACAGTACGCATGTACAGTATGTGAGAGAGGTGGAGGGGGAGCACGTTTTGCATACAGTTTGTACACTGGCAGCTTTGGCAAGAGAGGAAAATAACACATCATGCTATCTTCATTATTAATGAGTGATGCTAGGCTAGTGACGACATTCAGATTTAGTGTCGGATGTTAAATTATTTTACGTTACTCAGCATCTCTCCTTGGGTGCATTGTTCGGATTCCTGCAGTCACAAGACTTGGAATCATCTTGTAATGTGTGCACTTGCACCGACTCAAGACCAAAAGATTTTAGGCAGCAAAATCCTGTAATGTAAGCAGTTTTGAAAGTTTTGTAATGTATCCCAGGCATTAGATATGGACATTGAGTTTCTCCAAAAGCGTTCAGAACTTTTATTCAAGGCCATATGTTCAGCTCAGAGGAGGAGGAAGGCAAAGAGAGAAGATGTTTTATTGAAACTACCTGCCGTCCATGCTCACTGTGTAACCTTCTTTTTCTGTTTGTTTTTCTTTCGTGCACTTCTGTTACTCCACATACATTGCTGCTGAGTAGTGTTTGTGATAGGCAGGGCTTTCACTTGAAAAGTGTTAAGTGACTCAGAGCATCAACAGTGGCCAGGTACCAATTATTTATTCATCTGCTGTTCCCTTTAGCTTGCACGTAAGGAGTATTCTGCATGTGTGTGTGTAATTATCCAGCAATTCCCTGTGACAAATTAAGTCGAAGACTACAGCAAAGCTAAAGTCTTGGACTGTTACTGGTTTCAGTTTGATAAAAGAAAAGCTTTCAGGTTAACTTAACACAGCAGGGTAGAACATGTATTTAGTTTTCAAATATTTTACATATGTATAAGCATTTCTCATAAATATATTTAAAATGCTGCATTTTCTATATATATCTTTGAATGCATTTAAAAATAGGTTAAGATATTTGTGCCCAATTATCTGTATGCCAAATTGAATGCACTTGCTATGTTAGTTTGTCCTCGCAACAATAGGAACGTTGCTATTTACTGGGACGTGGAACTTAAATCCAGGGGTTGATTTTCCTCCCATCACAGCTGGTGTTTGTCTTGTTGTACTGGTGAGTGGGGGTGGGGCTGCTTAGCTAGGCTTTCTGGAATCAAATTTGACCCTGCTGGTTCAAATCGATACATCACGACCACTCTGGTTCGAATTGCTGGCCAGGCTGGTTCTGACAGATGCTTCATCTGACTGACTGGGCCTGCTGGTTCGTACTAATTCAGTACCAAATTGCACTGATGTAAAGACCTGAGCAAGGTGGCTTTGTAATTTAGCGGAGAAGGTATCTGATGAGAGTCAGAAGTTTTGTGGTTCAAATCCCTTTGTCATGGACTTGATCAAGACACTTCAGTAATTACTTCCATTAAACACAGCTATACATAAATAGATAAAGTGTGTAAAATTACAGCACACAAATAATCTTATAAAGTGTGTAAAATTAAAGCACACTGTCACACTCTTAAAAGGGTGTAAAATGACTGCACAATTACTGTGTAATTAGACCCTCATGTCAAGCGCATGAACACGCAGAGATGTGACGTAATGATCTTTTCACTCTTCTGCTCAGCTGGGTCTATGTAGCCCATTGTTACACTAGGGAAGATTAATCTATATCAAAGATAATTAATAACACAAGTAAGACCTCATACGGCCTCTTGTTAAAATTAGCTTTTAAAATGCCAGCACAGCATCCCTTAATATTAACAAAATCATGGTTGCCCGGGTTCCTGTTTTCGTAAAAAGCATCTTAAAACCAATCATTGCCGCAAAATAAGACATTTGATTATTCTTCCACAAACATAGCTGACTACTCACCGGCCCTGAACTGATCGAACATTGTCCTTGTGTAAATGCTACTTTTAGCGTAGCAGTGGTTTATGCACTGCGCCGGCCATTTAACCTTAATCATGACTGGACATTTAGATTGTATAATACATTTTATCATTTAAACTGAAAATTATTCCATATTCTTTACGGCTAAGTCTGTTCAGACTGTTCCTACAGATTGGAGTCATGTTCATTTGCACATCGAGAAAAGGCTCAATATCTCTCTCAAGCACTACATTGACAGTTAGTTGGTCAGCATTTTCCCCAGGGAACTTTTGAAATTAAAAGATAGAACTGAATAAGAGTAAAATTTAAATGATAATTAGAAAAAATGTTTTTAAATGTATCATAGCCTGTTTGTATACATGGCAATCCATTGAATCCCTTGTACATAACCCAACATGGACAGAGAGGTATGATAGAGACAGAGAGTAACTGTCAGTAACACAGTTTAAGTCTGTGCTATCCCAGGACCCCTTCATGACTCCTACACCAGTCGATCAGTGCCTGATAAGCAACCCTACCACACCCCAGGCACTTCCTACACCTGAGTTCCTGGCACAAGATGACATCAAAATTGTGAAAGGTTTTTAAATCATGAAAACACTTGATATTTAAAAAGGATTGTGTAAACAAGAGGTTACAGATTCAGATCACAAAAGAGATACTGCCCATTTACTGTTACAGTAAATAACAGGTAAATGGGCGTACATGGGCATAGTAAGATTCCAGTTGATTGCAAGAGTGTCTGCCAAGCTCATGAATAATGTAAATATGGCATGCTTTCTCTTCTAGAATATCTCGAAGAGCTACCAAAACCCATGCAAACTGTCCATTTATTAATTTCAAATCAGTTCTGTCACATTGACCACACAGAGTCTGTGAAGATAGTTTGATTCACATAGAATTCTGCCCAGAGGTGTTGAAAAGTGCTGACCTAATTATACCCCTAAATTATGTCATTATTTTTTAAGGTTTTGTTTATCTTCCCAGATCACCAAGACTTCGGTAAGAACCCTCCGCATAATTTGAACAACACCGTCCGAGTGCAATTAGCGTTTTCCGGAGGTTGTTGTCTGGTCTTGATTGATCCCTCTGCTCGCCTCAGATGGGGGGTCGCTCAACATAATGTAATTACGTGTTTATGACTGATGAGCCTGTCGTGCATGCAATTCAGACGCCAGGAGCCCACACAAATCCCTCTGTCTGTAACATCATGCCACAAGCGTGGATGAGACAGCGGGGTATCCCCACATAATAATAAAAACAATACAATAATAAATCCCTCTGTATGTAACATCATGCCACACGCGTGGATGAGATAGCTGGGTATCCCCACATAATAATAAAAACAGTCAACATCAATGCAAACATTTGTCAGTTCAGTCCAGTAAACTACTGTTGTTGCTGATCCGTCGGTATAAAGCGATATGCCCATCCAGCCAAACCGGGACTCGAATAACCACACAGTATAACATTCTTCGCCTACTCTGTAAGAATTATTACTTACTAACAACAGTAATACGCTTAAACTTAAACTAAACTGACTTGATATGAATTGCAAAAAAAATATTATTTGAATGTTTTTTTGTATTCATTTTTAATAAATCCAATGCCCGCTAAATGTTGTATATATCGAAGCAGATAACTATCTCACCAACACAAAACGAAGATTTTCCCTAGCGCTTCAACTGTTTCAAGCATGGAAACAAATAATTATACACATACACACATTGTCGAAGTTTAGAAGCCTAGTAGCCACCATTGCTGAACATCGCTTGATTATAGGCTATGTGGACGACACGTATCGCGTTATAAACACATTATGTATTGTTTGACATCACAGACAATCCGATTTCACGAATCAACACGCCGATGTTTAGGAGTTAAAGAAATTCACATGAGTAAAAAAAGCAGGGTCTAAATTCTACAACCTACCTGTGTTATATCCGACAGAAAACGCCCAGAAGAATTCCGGTATATTTATAAATTCCCGGTTGATATCCCCATCGACAGTACTACTGTATGACTGTAAGAAATAATCCACCGTTTCAGAGTTAGAACTGGTAGGAGGGGGTTGTAGGCTACACGCGCCCGTGACCAAGGGACTACCCTGTCGGCATCCAATTACAACAGACAAACGGATGGCTGAATACAAAAACAATGCACTCTGGGTAAGACCATCTGTCAAAATTGAATGACATAACCCTCGTTGTGCCTCTCTTCCCACTTCCACTCATTAGTCTGAGCTCGACTCACACAAAATCATCATGCATACATATTATACTTACCTTACATTATACGAGTGACCTAATGCTAAATGGTAATCGCAGATTCTCCGGTTATTTGGTCCTCGTAGCTCCTCTGAATGTTGCGATCTGGCCCATTCTTAACATTAAAATCACACTAGTGTTATCATTAACTTTGTTATTAGTTTCATACGCTTTGTACTTTGTGAGCCAACGAGGGAGATTTTTTTTTTTACCAGTATTCAGACAGAAAGTACACCCAGAGAGCCGAGGAAATCACATTTTTCCAGGTGTTTGTTGTGTTTGAGAGGCGCTTTAACTAAGGCGCTTAGATTATAGAAACCTTAATTCCAGATTCTAGTTCTCTGCGGCATATTCTTTACTGCGTGCCGCCATCTAGTGTTTGGTTTTAAGAAATTGCTCTTTGATGAATTAATTTAGGCTCATGGGCAAGTGCATCTTCTAAATAAATGTAAGTATCATAAAACAATAAGGCATAACTTATTTAGTTATTAAAGAGCTTTCTTGACTTTAGCGGAACCTTGAACACAGCAGGTCTTCTTGGACGCATCTTCTTGGAGTGTACCAAATATGATTCACTGTTAAAGTTAATTTTCATATTCCTTATTTCCATCAAATCTATTGTGATTCCAGTCAGAATTATTGTTTGGATATCTTAAAAGGGGTCATTCGCTATTATCAGTGCTTGCACCTGCTTGGTCCCAGGTGAGTTGAGGTCCATTTTTGTTAGTTTGCTTTTTTAGTAACCGGAACATGAGGGGGAACACAACCAGAACAGGCTGGCCCCGGCAGGCTGACAGGCTGGCCCCAACAACAGTGAAACCTTTCACCAGGTGTGTGGGAGATACTAGCCTGGTTTGCACAGGAGAGTGACAACTATGCATCCCTGGCCAGTAAAAGGACAGGCAGCTGCACATCTCTGACAAGTAATAAGTCAGAGAGCTGCGCAGCTGTCTGTTCAACAATCTAATTACCTTGAATCCCTCCCCTGATAGAAGTGGTGTAGTTGCTGTAGCTGCCAATCAAATGTGTTCTTAGATGACCCCAAAATAAATTGATTGGTTTATTTTAAACTGGCATTAAAACTGAGTTGGCTGCTGTTGTCTGTAGCCTCCTCCCTCAGTCCATGTGTGGGTTAATATTCAGTGGCAGGTTCTAAAGTTTCTAGAGTTACCCTGCAGACTAGCCACCAAGACTGGGTGCCTATGCATGTGACCATGTTGTGAGTTGTGTGGGGCATCCTTGTTGTTGTTTAAATGCCTAAAAAATATACAAATGCACACTCACACACATGGGAAAACCATTTGTGAGGAAATAAACACAAAAACACATGCAGAACAAACAGGAAAGATCTGTACTGCGTTACTGTTATCATGATAACCTGGGCGGGAGTGAATGCACAATTAACACGAACTGACTCTGTACTATCTAATCAAGGGCTATACCACCAAATAAAACAGTGGACCGGAAACAGCGCGTGTCACTAGTGCAATTCGGCCTCATCCTCGGGTCACCCACACTCAGTAGTACTCAGTAGAGGCAGCAGCGATACTGCACCTTGTACTGTATGTAGTACTCTCTTGTAATGCTCTTTGGTCAAGTCCATTTGTAAAGTTTCCTCATCTCGGTAGTCATGGAGGCCATGGCATGCAGGTGTATGATTGGCTGCTGTCGCTTCATATCACCAATTTGGGCAGACATCACTTTGTATATCATACACTCATATTTATTGGGAAATAAACGCCCATTTAGAACGCACCAAGGCGTTGGTTGAACACCAGTAAAGAAAGTTACAGTGGGAGTTTATCTGGGCCAATGTAGTCCTGATAATTCAAATATAGTGAGAATTCACAGAACTGGAAAGCGAGAGAGGCTATGTGCAATGATTGTCAGTTGGTGAAAACTTGTTAATAATGAAAGAGGGCACAAATGTCTACTCATCCTAAACTATAAGGAGCTGCCTGCCTGCATCACTTGACTACATTTCTTGCATTGCTTGTAAGTAATTAACAAGAGTCAGTGATTAACTTATTATCCAATAATACCCATGGAAAATTCTTTAAACAATACTTAACCATGCAAAAATTGGTGTCAAGAATATTCCACAGAGTTCATGTCATCTTTCATCATGAGAACAAATAAAAAAAAGTAAAATACTAATTAATGTAACAAATTTAATTAAATTAATTTCCTTAATCATATCAGAGAGCAATGACTCCCTCTGTTAACAGGCCTGACTCAGGTCTGGCTTTCTGTCAACATCAGCGTTTACTTGGCAGTCACAATGGTTGTTCTTGGATTGCAATATTGAGTATCAGTATTGAGGGCTGGAAATGCATTATGGGCAGATCTTGAGCTGGTGGCAAGATAGACTTGTGTGTGGAGATGGGACTTATTTCAGGCGAGGTACTTTACTTCATGCAGTAGTCATGTAGTCATGCACACTCAGGTCATAAAAATCCCTGGATGAGAACACAGCGTATTCTGAACCTGAAAAATCTGATTACTATATGGTGCCTCTGAGTAGCGGAACTAGCCCCTACAATTATATCATCTCCTCCATTCTCCTTCTAGGCTGTCACCACAGCAGCCTCAGATGACTCTGACCACTCAAATCTCATCGCTCTCATGAATCCCAGGCCTGTCCAGCACCTACTTTATTAGGGGGTCTGAATGTGCCATGTGTTGATAGCTGGGTCACTTTTTAGCCTTCTCTGAAAGCCCTGATCCAATCAGCAAACCTAGGCTAAAGGTTAAGCTTCCCTCTGCACCTCTGATAAAGCTTCCCTCTGCACCTGTCTCCACATACACAAATACTTATCTCCTCCAGAGGGACCTCGTTCAGCCCTTATTGGGTTTCCTGTAATGTATGCAACGTTCCCGGGCTGGACCACAAATATATTTTTAAGAAACAAAAAAGCCACCTTTTGACTAGAGAAGCAACATTGAAAAAATGACTAAACTGGGAAGATGGATCTCCCACTTTCCATGTCTCGTTTGCATATTTCTTTCACTACTGTGAAGATTCACTGTGTGAGCTGACTGCTGGCTTTCAGTGTCTGAGTGGGATCACTGTATGACTTACTAGAATCGGGTAATATAGCACTGCTGTTGTTCAGTGTTTGAGTGGGACCACTGTTACTCACTGGGATGGGGTAATATAGCACGGCTATTGTTCTCTTGCCGTCTCTTTGCTGCAGTAATCGGCTGCTAGGTGGAACGTGCTGACACAATTATGTGTTTCACTGATTAGGGCTCTCGGGATTCCTTTAAATTGTCTGTGTTCTTAAAAACCCCCCAGAGGGCGCTGTCTAATTGTGAAACTCTTCATGTTTGCCTGTATTCTCCATCTATTCCTAATTTTAGTGAAATGATTTTATAGAATGTGGTGCTCGGGATTCTGTTCACACAATCGATCTGGGAGTCGATGAATCGATCATACAAAATACAGAGTTATTGCCTCTACAATTATGTTTAGAGCACTGAATGTTCCATTCATTGTTTCAGTAGACATCATTAAGTTGAATTGTACGTGGCAATATTATTATTTTCTATTCGTTTTTTAACTGACATAGTACTCCTCAAGCAGTGTGTTCTTCAAACAGAGGGTACTTTTTAAACAGAGAGTACATTTTAAAAAGAGAGCAGACCCAGAGATTTGCTGACCTTTTTATCTTTCCCGAAAATGCCTCTCTTTAAAAAAATCATTTAAAAAAGTTCCCTCCTAAACAACCAACAAACTCACTCCGTGATGCAACTCGTGACTATAGGCTTAGCAGAAACGGGGAATTTATGGCACTTGTGTTGCCTTCCATCACCTAAACACACAAATATTGTAATGATTTTCCAGCTGACTTAAAGGGTGTTTTCAAGTCATGTTTGCTGTGACACAGATGTGATTTTTTGCTGATACAATATAGCTGCTCCCATTTGTTCTTTGCAACATTACCGACTCTAATGAGCTCGTTTTAACATGGACTCTATCACATTTGAGGACTTGATTAATTGTTATAATGCACCTCTCTTCTTGTTTGGATCTTGTAACACGCTGCGGGGGGCACAGCTGAATGTGAGAAACATTCCTAATTAAGTGCGCCATTCGTAGGTCTGCAATGTTTTTAAACGAATACCACTAATGACGTGTAACTAATTGACTGTTTTTCAGAATTCTTGCCAGGAGCTCTTCACAAGGATTTCTGCTGCAAAAACGTCATCCCAGGGAGTGTGCATAGGAATTGCACTGCTAGAAGGATTTAATATAAGAAAATATATTTTTTCAATCAGGTTAGTCTGCCCAATGTTAGCTATTCTATTGTGATTGTGCCTGTGCCCCGAGTTGTTATCAAATCTGTTAATTAACAATACAGAGGCGTTTGTCCAGAAACTCTAATCAGAATTTAATTGAAAGCTGATATTTGAATAATTCGTGCTGTGATAAGAACATTATAAAATTGTGCATGCTGAATATTAAATCACTGAGATCCAAAGCCACTTTTGTGAGAGAAGTAATAACGGACAACAATCTGGATATTAAGAATGTATCCGAAACATAACTTAAACTGAGGGAATTTATATCACTGAACACGGCCACCCCATATGGGTTTTCTAACTTCCAAAAACAATGCTTATTGGATGGTCTTACTTCAATTTATGACATCTAACTTTTTACTATTAAATTCTGGGGAAACAGAAATGTTAGTCAGAGGCCCTAAAAATCATCGTAATGACATGGAAAAGTCAACTATTGACTTTTTATGGCTATTCAGTACTTTCCAATTGTCTTATATTGGGGTCAGAATTGACACAGACCTCTCATTTGAATACCATGTTAGAAATATAACAAGAACAGCATTTTGTCAGCTATTGGCATGATCGAGCATTTTCTCTGTCTAAAGGAGACAGAAAAACATATATCCATGCTATTGTGATCTGTAACAACTGAGTTGCTTAGCAGGTGATTTTATCCGAAGGATAAACTTACAATGTCTATATTCATCCATTACATTCAGCTGGATATTTTACACAGACTAGACTATTTTAATGTCTTTTGACAAAATGGTCACAACGCGTGCAATACGTTAGGATCCAAGTAAAAAATGTGTTAGCCAATGTTTGCATCACTTCACTGGTTACAGATAGAGCATTGCACTAACTTCAAGTGTAAGTTTTCACTTTCAAGAAATCAAATACTTTTGGGTCTTTGTATTTAAAAGACATCCAAGTCCCCTACAATCCCTGGAGATATCGTAGCTCACAAGAGGCTGGTTATTTGACCAAAAGTAACAAAAACTATATCTGGAGTAAGAACCTTCAAATACAGAGCCCACTATAGAATAGTACATTATGTTCAGGAATCTCATTATTTAAAATCATCTTAAAAATACTATCTGTTCAATTTGTCCTTTAGCCAACTTGGGTGCTGAAACAGACGGTGGAATTTGGGCATAGGATCTTAAGCTCAAAGAGCTTCACTTCCCGGTCGCTTCTCTATCAGTAGGCCCCGACCCTAAATTCATATATTCTCCAGCCCCTTGATTTTCAGTTTCTAATATTTTCCTTTTCTTTTTTCTCCCCCTCTCCCTGACATGGGAGAGAAAACATAACCTGTGAATCTGAAGAGGGGTGTAATCTTCAGTGTAATCCTATCAGCAAGAAGCAAGAACAAACCACCTGTAATGCACTGTTGGCAATGCCTCCAACATTCCACAAAGTGCTGAAGCTGCTGAGCTATCTACTCAGCTTCTCACTGCTTACTTTATTATCAAGTTTTATTCTATATGTGCCTTCTATTATGCCATTTTCCAGGCTTCATTTTCCATGATTAAAGGTGAAATAGCTGAAAGAGAGAAGCCATTTGTTGATTTATTTCCTGGCACAGCTGTGCCCTCTCTCTGGTTCCAGACACTCCCTGGCAGTCCCCTTGGAGGGGGAGGTTTAAAGGTCACTTTCTCACCGAGTGTGGTACTCTCCCCCTCCACCCTGGGAATGGCTCAGCTGTGGTTTTTAACACAATCATCCGCTGATGAATCCCATTGTGGTCTAACCATTGTTAACCAACCCCAGCCTTGAGTGGCACGGTCTCCTTTGCCAAGCGAAGCAGCCTGCCAACTGCATCCATCACAAAATCCACTTCAGTCTTTCAGACCCCATGTGACTCTGTTATGACCTTCGTCATGTCTTTAAGGTACAGGGACCCACACCTCTCTTGGGTCACCTGGGCGTGTCTTACCTTCACATTTGGAAATTATGAAAGACGAAACATTCATCCATTAAATATTTCATGGTTTATGGTTTAATGCAGTTTGTTCTTGGAATTTAATATTAAAATTATGATGTTATAATAGTATGACGTTGGTGTGTGTAGACATGGCCACAAGATGATTTAAGATTATTTCAATACTTGGCATTGACTTCTGTGGATGTCATCCCGATTTTTACATGACGGATCTTGATTTATTGGGTGTTTTTTCCCCTACATATTCCTGTCAAAGGTGAGTGGCGGAAATACACTACTTACAATTCTCGCAGGACTTCTATTCCCATATACTCCACCTGTCAGAGGAGGATTGGGGCTAATGAGAATTCCAATGCCGTAGCTATGGTTGGCTCTGTATTTATGTAACTATGGGGCACCGTGAACAAGCTGACCTCCGTGTTTTTGCCTTTTCATAAAACGTGGCGTGACTGCGGGAGGCGGTGACATTTGATGCATGGGTTTTATGCACTCTTCTCCAATAAGGCACAAGGGAAATTAACATGTTGTTTCACATCACAGTTGGTATCCTGCTGGGCTCCAGCAACAAAGTGTGTACAGCTTAATGAAAGGAGCAAGGGGTCTAATGTTAACGGCAGCCTTGTCAGCTTTGCGCTTTGTAATACCAGAAAGTGCCATATAAAAAAATGAATTATGTATTATTCCTTGATGAGAAGTTAATTGTTATTTCTGTGCATAAGTCTTTTTGATAATGCACCTTTACCACATTTAACCTCAAATCCACTTGGGCTATCGCTTTGCTTATGACATTTAGCCGCCATAATAATCCACATTATAAGATATTAGAGCTGAAGCAGAATTTTTTTTTAGAACACAAATGACAGCTATAATACTGAATAAAAAAGCGAGCAGGACCTCAGTGCAGCAGCTGCAGTGGAATAACAGGAAGCTCCAACTGTCTTATTGTCTGATAGTGTAATGGGGTGCGAAACCTTTCCATGCATAACAACTGATTTGCAAATGAGCAAAAATCCTGGAACTAGGGCTGTTTAAGGGCTGATCCACTCAATGACTGTGGCAACATCTGGGTGTTTAGACACCATCTCTGCTCCAATGTCACTAGAGCCTTCTGTGTTTTTTTTGCCTCATGTCAGACAGCAGTTGATAATTATTCATTTTAGATGTGGCTCTTGCGGTCATTGCAGCCTCACCTTCAGCTCCTGTTGCAAGATGTTAGAGCAAAATATCTATAAATTATGTGTAAAATATATATGGCTTAAGAATTATTGGAATGTTGCTAGCTCAACAGAAAATACATAAATATTCTAAAGAACAGTATTCTATGACAGTCATCCTCAGATACAGAGTTAATATATGTTATGAAGGCTGTCACAGACCACAGTAATGTGAAGACATAAAAAAACACTTTTTATGGAGGGACCTCATCCCTCAGAAATCAGAGGCTGATAACAAGTGTTGTTTGAACTGTGAACGGTTTCAGTATGTAACTGTGTTACCTGTGTGAATTTGTACAGCACTTTGAAGTCCACTGAAGCTATTTGTCGCTGTATTATTGGTGTTGCTGCAAAAGTTTTATTCCTTATGATTTGCGTGATTCGTATAACCCCCCTGTGAGCCGGGCTGCGTCTCGGCCTGCCAGTGAGACGTCCATTTTGGCGAAGATGCTGCTTGACCAAAACAATGTCTGTGATTATTACACTTGCACATTTAGTCCTGCACATTAAATATGTGGACTGCATAGAGATCCCTGTCTTGAGCGACACAACTGAAGAGGTATTTTTGTTTCATTGTGGTTTTTGAACTTTTAAAGCAGAGAGTAATCTACTCATTGTTTGGTCAAGTTGGGGTCAAGTTTTGTAGATATTTGTAGTAACCTCACATTAGGGTAAATCTTAAACAATTAGCACAAATTTCCATCAGCAGTGAATGATTTAGATGAGCCTATGGACACACTGGCCATATTTGGTTCTAAAGATGTGCCCGGGCAATACGGATCCCATCAGGTGTCACTGGTCCCACCTGCTATCAATGGTTTCACTGATCCTATCTGGTGTCACTGGCCTCACCTGGTATCACTGGTGTCACTGGTATGGTGTATTTTACCTTCTCTATGCTCTGCTTTCATTCATTAATTCATTAAAATACCTCCAAGGTGAGGCAGTGTGGGAGCTTAGACAGCTAGAAAACACACATACTCCCGGTAACCTCTCCTCTTTAGTTTTCGGGTTTACAAAGCACAGAAAATTATGGCACCAAATACGTAGCGTGCTGCTTTTTTTGAGAGGTGAAAAGTGTCACCTCGTTTTCAAAGAAATTATTTTCAAATCTCTGTACAGCAGCTTGTGATGGCCGGTTTAATATTTACTGATCTATCGATATTTATTTTTGCAGCAAATCAATCTACTAATTGACAATTACTGTATTCAACTCCCAAAAACCACATTAAGATGCATGACAGCATTAAGCGGGTTTAAAAAATGTAAAAGAATGTGTCCTCTAGCCAGATATTTTTTAAGTCATTCAATTAAAAATGTATAAATTTTAACAGGGTACTTTATTAGGGCTATATCATTTTAACTACGTCTATTGTGGTTGGAAAAAATTTTTTTCCGTCCACACTGGCTTCTGTGCAGGTATTCATGTACAGTGGGGAAAAGAAGTATTTGATACACTGCCGATTTTGCAGGTTCTCCCACTTACAAAGCATGTAGAGGTCTGTAATTTTTATCATAGG
>JAOYSI010001716.1:0-16812 GCA_025775065.1 Hiodon alosoides | reverse complement strand
GCGCTCCCTAAGAATCTGAGACAGGTGTGGGTATACACCACAGTTTCATAATGCACTTCCTAAGAATCTGAGACAGGTGTGGGTATATGCCTCAGTTTAATAATGGTCTCCCTAAGAATCTGAGACAGGTGTGGGTATACACCACAGTTTAATAATGCGCTCCCTAAGAATCTGAGACAGGTGTGGGTATACGCCACAGTTTCATAATGCACTTCCTAAGAATCTGAGACAGGTGTGGGTATATGCCTCAGTTTCATAATGCGCTCCCTAAGAATCTGAGACAGGTGTGGGTATACGCCACAGTTTCATAATACGCTCCCAGATAATCTAGCTCATTCTACGTATGAATGTACACACCTCATTTTAAGTTAAAAGTTTATTCATTTCTAATAAGTCTCATTCATATCGGGCTGAATTGGAACATTGTACATTGGGAGCTTTTG
The DNA here is from genome assembly GCA_025775065.1 of Hiodon alosoides. Taxonomy (NCBI): domain Eukaryota; kingdom Metazoa; phylum Chordata; class Actinopteri; order Hiodontiformes; family Hiodontidae; genus Hiodon; species Hiodon alosoides. The sequence continues at coordinate 16,369 of JAOYSI010001716.1, read as the reverse complement.
TGTGCTTTAAATGAGAGCTGAGACTGCCACTCCACTTTTGGCACTGGCCCACTCTGTAGGAGGGGCCATCAAAGAGCTTTACAAGTGGTGTGACTGATCATCGACTGTTCATGAATCTCTCGCACACAACTAGACCAAATCTACATTTTTCAAAAAAATGTAGAAAATCAAAACATTTAGCAATCTGCTAATTGCACTTTGTAAAAGTGTATTTAATACGGTTTTTATTACTTTCTAAGTATCTCAGTTCCTCTAGTCAAGAAAAGAAAATACAGAATACAGCCATGTAAAGTGCGATTAGCGGGTTGCCAACATTTTGATTTGTAGTTCCTTATTTGTAGTTCCTTATTTACACACTGACAAACCTTCCTGCTTTGGGGACCCTTTTCAGCATGGAGGCCCCACGAGAGCAGGGAGAAGGTTTTCCTCCCGGGAAGACGACAGGAAGTGAACCTCAGGCTTGAGTAATGTTTGCTTTTGGCTAGTCACTCATGACGGGGCGTGTCCCCTCTTGACAGCAGCACTGAGTTATGGTTGAATGTAACTATCCACCTAATAATCCTCACGTGTCCCTTCTGTGTGCAAGTGGAGGGAGGACGGGCGACGTGGCCATTTGACATTTAGTATAGTAATGAACATGTCTTTTGACCATACAGTGTACTTTAAAAGTGAGCCATAATTATGTAGTACTTAACAAACATAACTATTTACTTAATTACTTTTTGGTAATACATAAAAAATGCAGACGTTGCTGCTAAGTTGAAGCATACAAACACGCACACACGGACACATACATTTTAACAACCATTGTGTTGTGTATAAGCATAATTAAAGAGGTGGCATGACAATAAGTACATTCATTCCTCTATCGCTGTGTCAGTCTTTAGTTTTTGTTCAAATGGGAACTGCAGCAGATTTTTAAAATATCTGATATTGCATTACCTGTGCTCCCTCTAGTGGATAGTTTATTCACAGCCCTCTGCGTTATCAACATACTTCCGAATTTAAAAGCATTGTTTTCATTTCAGTTATAACATGTAGTCACTATCTCAGCTATCTGTTTATTTAGGTAGTTCAAGTTAAGCACATATGTAATTATATCTGTAATTACTTTGGTTCCAGAGTTTAATTTTACGAGACCTAATGTTATATAAGCGCAGAGAGAGGGAAAAAAACAATTCCTACATGAAATGTTTTTCAGCAGAGGGAAGAAAGGACTAAGGAAGGATTTAATCTCTGGATGGTGGCGGAGAGAGCCTTCTCCTCTGAAGAGTTTCAGCAATTTAGATGCTTTTTCTGCAGGGATCCCCTGTCAAGATCCCTTTCTGCATTTAATGCCCCTCCCCAGTGGTGCCCTGAGGGCGCTTTCACTTGACAATTAATGGAAGGCATCTCTTGGGAATGAGATGTTTCTCTCTCTTTTTTGACAATAAATTCCCCCTCTCCTGAAATGTAAAATATGCAATTTTGACACTGGGGTTTGTTGTCTGGGGCTGGGATTGCGAAGACGCATTCGCTACCCCTTTGTAGGCATTTAAACTCTGCCAAGCGCAAGCCCGGAAAGGCAGAGAGGCCCCCGTCAGCGAACGCCGGGCGCCGTCGGCCTGTCAAGGCACCGACGAGGGGTATCCCAAAGTAAGCCTGGAGAGGGGCGGAACCCAACTGCTTCTAGTGAACCCCGTACTTTACCCTATGCTCCGGTAGAAGCCTGTGAGGAAAAAAAAATTAGCCATTTGAAATGTATGGCAACTGTGATAAAGCTCCGGTAGACAGAGTTGTTTGTTAGTGAGAGACGGGGAGTGAGTTGTCTTGAAGACGTGAACATGAGAGTCCGACCTTAGGTGTTTACAAAGGAACAAGGGGGTTTTTGAAAAGGGGAAGAAAACGGAAATATAAAGTATGTACAGAGTGCAGTAAAGTTGACTGTCCTCTCATCACTCGCCGCACCCCTTCAGATTACCCACCGTTACCCATTGTTATATTACTCACATTTGATTTGCTCCGCTTTGAAAGGTGCCTCTGTTTTCACATTAAATTCCCAGTACCTTTCGCTGCGCTCCCCAGCAGATGAGAGAAATATATCTACAGCACCTCAATATGCAATCAGGATCAAACAAATCTTTTGATGTGATCAACACAAACTCAACATTTTCTTGTCAAGCGTAGCCTAATAAGTCAAGTACAAGAGAGAATGCCTCACACTGTATGGACCAATTTGTGTTGGCAGTTGTGAAAAGTCATTTGTAAAAATAAATATTTGCAAAAATATATATTTTACACAATATACAAGTATAAGGACGTAAAATCATAATGAGGATTTTATATCACTATCCCTATTTTTTTGCGGACAATATATCTTTTGCTCTTTTTTTTACCAGTTGGTTTACCAGTTTACCAGTTTTTTACCACTGCAAATTTAGTTATAAATATATATTTATATTTCTGTTGTATTTTATCGATAATCTCAATAATGACTGCAAACTAGCAGTGCTAGTCCAGTATGTCAATGAGCACACTCTGGAAAGCCCTTGAGATTGTTCAAAACAGACATTGATTTGTGGACAGCTTAAACATTTTCTTACTGAAAAAAAAACACAAAAAAAAAACAATTATGGAAGTCCAAGACTCAAAGCATGTTGGGTAATTGTTTTTTTTTCTTGCACTGGGATATGATTGCAGTGCGGTTGCTTGGCGGAGCCGTTATGGAACCGGTTCACCTGGGCCCGCTCTCCCTCATTAGCGCGGGCATGCATATTAATGTCTGGGCTGAGAAGAGACACAGTCTACAGGCACAGCAGGCTCCTGAATTTGGCTGCAGGGCTTTATGGAAAATTACTTGCATAACTTATTGTGATTGCTGGTGTTTTGCCAGGCCCCTGGAGCTTTTCGTCCAATCGGACCCTTTTAATGTTACACTGCTAAATTTCTAAACTGGTCATAAAGAAACTATTTAAAGATAGGAATAATAAAACATTTTTTAACTGGTCACCAGTAACCTGGTCGACGCTAAAGTGAACAACTGAATTGAATTCAGGGTTATTGAAGTTAGTTCAGGCAACAGGTAAGCCTTAACCATTTGATGAATTGCTGTCTTTTTCTTCCATCAAAGCCCCAATGAAGAAGGATCCCTGGCAGCGGTAGAGAGAGGAGTATTTGATCAGGGTGCATTAGTGATAGAATTAGCCTAAACTCCGGGAGCCAGCGGCTGGTGGCGGGGTTAATGTGTCTCTTTCCCATTCCAGTCAGTTGGATCACTAAGACGGCACACTCTGGCAACGACGGTTTCGGCATCGCGCTCTTAAATAAAGACTGGCGTCCTCTTCTGTTTGGTAGGAGCACTTTCCTGCGCAGACTAATGTAATGTTCTTGGTTTCCTGTTTCAGATTTAGGTTTTAAACCAGGCGACGCTTAAAAAATGCCACATGGAGGATTCAAAATGTTTTAAATAAATGAAACAGATTTGTCGAGTGAAAAAGTCAGCCGAATGTGACTGCAGGAGCAAGCAAAAATCCATTGTTTTTTGAGCTAAGGTGTAAACTCACTGACAGGATATCTGTAGATTCATGTTGTAGTAAATCTTTGCTTAGCGTAGTGTTATACTAGCTTCTGCATGGCTCCAGCTCAATTGGAGCCAGTTTAATTAAATCTTTGGTCAGTGAGCAGAGAAATGCACCCTCACCTGGCAAGCTGCAAACAAAGATAATTTCCTTTGAAAGGCCGCTTGTGTGCTGGCTTGTTTGTTTCTCAGACATGGAAACACCGCTATTTTCAACAAGGTAAAACCCAAGGCCACTGCCAGAGGGAACACTATGCTCCACGCTGGTCACAAATTATCATTGTCCGTATTATTTTTCAATGCTCAAGGAAGCGGTAATTGGGATTATTAAAGCAATTACAATCAGTAACAGTAATCCCCCTCACACACAAAGCCCCGTCCCTGTCCAGAATGTTTGCGATGCCTTGAATATTAATACTTTCTCTAATGAAATCCTTCTCGGCGGTACAGATTCCCACACCGCCAGACATTTGCCCATCTGTCTGAGCTCTGTCAGCACCACATGCTAAGATGCTGCGCTACATTGACAAATTAACAATAAGGCCACACGTAGATCGGTCGCCTGGTTAGTTTAAAATCTATAGCCCTAATCACAAAGGCAGGTAGCATGCGCTGCAGGTTAGTTTGTTTGCAGGATGTGTGGTGCTGGAGTTTCACTGCGGCCACAGCTCCCCACCAACCCACTCAGAAGGGCACACTTCTACTTTTGTTATTTCTTTGTAGCTTCGTATTTATATTATTCGCACCACTGTATCCCTGAAGTGCAGGTAAAATCGATACGATCAAGGTTAATTGTGGATAGTAACTTGAAAATAGTTGCTCTTTGAGTTCCCAAGCCAGATGCTCCATCTTACCCAGGATTTTTTTTTCTCCCTCTCTCTTTTTGATGCCGTGTTGGGGCTTGGGCTTGCTGATCATTCTGTGGAGCCCTACATTGAATAAATGTGTGTGCGTGCGTGCGTGTGTGTGTGTGTGTGTGTGCGTGCGTGTGTGTGTCTGTGTCTGTGTGTGTGTGTGCCTGCTCATATGTCAATACCCGACGCCACCCCAGTTTTGGAGGATAGATAGTCTTGAAGCTGATCCCCTCAACATTGATTATTGCCACTATCAGGTTACTGGCTATTGCTTTGGAACGTTCAATAGTAGTCGGCAGATATCGAAATGAACTGACAGCCAGCTCTCTCCACGGCCTTGTGTTAACGAAACAGGCTTTCCGTGAGCGGGGCCGAGGGCGTCACAAGCAGGGAGGACATAAATAATGCGGTTCAGAACCGACACAGCTGATTAAAGGGATATATTGATTCCACCTAATGCCTCTTGAATGATGCGGATCCATACGCTCCGCCAAGTTGCAGGGTTAAAGAAAGAGAGGAAAACAATACTCCCGTTCCTATTGTTCTTTAGTTAGCATCTCTTCTCCTGCCACAGAAACGTCTTAGGAGATAACCAAGGCCAACAGCCTGATGTCTCGTTGGCCTTGCATGTTACAGTTAATTACAGACTTAACGAAGATCAAGTGATACTTTTCACCCACAATTTCAAATGAATTATCTGGGGTATTGTGGCTGCTAAATCATAACTCAGTCTGAAGCTTTTGATTCTGTAATTTATGGGTAGTTGCAGTCACACAAACCCTGCATTCTGTTTCACTTTTAGTGCCACAAAACCACTGTCTGTATCGATGGCAATATGTTAATATTAGACTTCCTTTATTCTTTCAATGAAAGGGTTTCCTCTGATGCCCAGGCTCTTTGCAGGATTCCCCTTAACGGCAGAACACTGCGTTGCCATGGAAACGCCCTATACTGCAACATACCCACAAATAAGGAATTTGGCGGCACTTTTATCGTTTGTGTTTCTAATAAGAAGAGTCCCTTTTCCCAATGTTGATTTCAAGCAGCATCAGCATCCGCACCAAGGACGACGTGAAGCGAAACCTCGCGGTACCAAGGCCCAATCTTTAAAACGAAGGACAAAGAGAAAGGCCTCTGCTCCCATCTCCATCCACAGAACTGTAGAGGGAGCCATCTGCATCTCTGTATCAGGAGGAAGGGGAGAAGGATCGCCTGTTTCCGTAGCAGCGAGCATTCTGGGATTCCTGTTAGGGGAATAACCAGGAGAGTAATCCCTGACAGACAGTGGGTCTGCATTGTTATTCACCTCCCGCTGATGGAACAAGGCTGGAGAAGACTAATGCATTTACAGGATAAAAATCGGGCAAAAATGCGGCAAAATTGTAGCCACAGGAAGAACTTACACAAAATTTTCGAAATTTGCGTTATGCAGAGTAACATCAAACATTTAAGAAACAAGATTTTGAGTACTCCAATTGAATTCAGATGTTCAATTTAATTTTATGTGAACCAAGTATTATGAATTATTAGTATTTTCAATACAATGGTTAACACAGTGTGCCTTTTACAGATTTTTAAAAATATATATGTTCATTCAGTTGTCTCACAAAGGACATTCTCACTTTTTTAGGATTAAGACTCCTCACACATGTGTCATTATACATATTTAAGTATAACTAAAATATACCAGACCCGAACAATCTTTCTCTGAGAAGGTAATATAATTTTAATCCAAAGAACTTTCCATTGTATTCACTTCTAATATACTCAGTACAATAGAATGTGTGCTATTAAAGAAGATAAAAGGAGAGTGTCTTTGACACTCTGCGAGGAGATTTGCTTTAAACAAAAACATATTCTTAGTTGTCTATTTTGGTACATTTAACAGCTTGTGGTTGACATTACTAGAAAGTAACTTTCTATTGAGCACAGCAAAATCACTGCACAGGGCTTTATTAGGTCTGCCTGCATAGCGCTGACATTATATATCTATGTAATTTCAATGTAATCTAATGTGCTTTTAAAAATGTGTTGCAACTTTAATCCAAACAGAGTTTATTTATTTATTTATAGAAAAAAACATTTTAAAGGTATTCTGTGAGCTTTGCATACTCTAATAATGTATGCCCCTATACCTCTATGCACAGAACAATCTAGAATTTTCAGTCAGTAGCATTTTGTACACACTGCAGTAAGAGGAACCATCAATGGATAGATGTGTAGGCTATTATGCGCTACTGCGCACAACTTCCAGGAGAGTAAATGTGGGAAACAGGCAGGGATGGCCAAGGGTTAAGAAGCTTTACGTGTTATCCATTCAAAGAAAAAGACATTACTTTTCTCGGAATGAGGCTAGAAATATGACAAATGCGTAACGGGCATGAGATTCCTCGAATGGCACTCCACCGATTTGTAAACAGCAACATCATCAGCATAGCCTTTCGCCCTTAGAAAGGCCTTTGAATTTAATGCAGAGCTTGTCAATAAATGACATGGGCGTCTTCTCAGCTGATTGTTAGATCCAGACTGTAATGACACCTTCAGGGCAGCTCGTGGCCCCGACGTCTGACGGTGGTACATCTCATTTACTCCCTCACTCCACAGTTCATTAAGGGCAATGTGTGCACAAACGCCAAAGCACGTAGTAGGAGCCAACTCATAGAGTAACACACCTTGGATAAACTACATGTTATGTTAGTGTTCCTATAAACTGTTTGTCAACCTGGTGGAGGGTCACAACACCCGTCTTTTGAAGAGAGGCTCAGAAGTTAGCAAGCTCTTTTCTTCGTCTTCTTCTTCTTCTTCTTCAATTTATGGACTAAAATAATAATCTTTAAACGGCCCCCACACTACTCTCGTCCAAATTTCCCATTTTCACACTGTAATTGAAGTATGAATCGTAACACACACCATCTCAAGATACGAAGAATTGAATGAAATTCTGCTTGGTTACTGGTTAGCTTTCATACTCACATTTTCCCAAAATTAAAATAAGCATTCTCTAAGACAAACTCCAAATTTCAGAGTAAACAGTTACTCCTGTATTTGTGCACCCCCAGGAAGGCAAACAGTTTTTAGGCTGACAAACTGAGGCAACAATCCGAATATAGCCATAGCATCAACCATCTCCTGACGGCATACGTTTGTTTTCAGTGGTGAATCCTCAGAGGGGAAAAGAGTATAGCGTATAGTGAGAGACACAAAGGAGTAATCCCTGAGTAGCCCAAGACTGAAGGCTTGCGATTTGTAGGGGGGCGGAAACACAGCAGGCAGCGGAGAATGACATCCACTGATGGAAAATGTTTTAGAGAATTGTTTAGACTCGCCGGCAGAAAGTACGGTGTACGCTTTCAAACTTTCCGAAGTGATGCTGTTTTTGTGTGATTTTCGTTATCCTGAAACTCAGGAAAATCAGGAATTTCTCTGCAAATCAATTGACTGGATGAATAAAAATGTACCTGTATTCTAGTGAAAAGTATCAAGGATTTATATAATTAAATGCTGTAGGCGCATTGGTCCGTGTTTGTACAAAAAAGGCTTCAGTAACTCTTATGCTGACAGCCTTAAGTGTCACTAAGTGTCAAGATAAAAACCTGTCATTAAGACGCAGCCATGTTGTGATTTTGTTAATGGGTATGTAGATTCAACTGTAAATCCTTACAGAAGCGGGGCCTCCGTTACATTGATCAGTCACACATCGTGAGGGCAAGTACAAAGTGTCCAAAGAATCCATGAGCAGTGGGTGGATCTATTTGCTTGGGCCCTGGACCTGTCAGAATGAAAGCTTCCCCTCGCAGAGAACTGAACAATCTTTGGGAGACGTTCTGCCTCACAGAGATCCAAGGTTTGCAAAAGCCGCCTAACTGACAGTTGAGAAATTTTGTATCTTAATCTAGCTCTGGGCTCCCGCCAACCCTATGGGGGGAAACGGTGTAATCAAGAACATTATGCTGAAGAGAAAACAGCAGAGAACGGAATAATGTAGCTCCCTGCAGGAAAAGAGGTCGCATATACTCTTTCTGTTTACCACACTGAACTTTACTGAAAGGGTTCGGATTGTGTTGGAAGATTATTTGAGACGCCAGTCCAGTGCAATTCTTCAAAACAGAAGAATAAAACTTTGAACATGAGAAGAAATAAAACGGTAAAAAAAAACCTGTTAAGCAATTGTTCAAGCAACACGCCAGACACGTCACCGTTAAGGTTCGTTATTGCAGGTGGCGTGGGGTTAAGTAGGGTGTATCTTTGCAGGTTTAAATCTCAAATGCAGGTTTAAACAGGAGATGACCCACTGTTGTACCCTCCAACAAGGAATATAACCTGAATTGCTTTAGTAAGTACCCAGCTGTGAAAAGGTATTCAAGTTAAAGACGAGGGCATCTGCTCGGCTAAACTCCCTAGAGTTTTAATAATATTTGGTTATTCAAAATTCAACAGGGCAATATTTTATTAATGAAATATTTTCTCAGGCAGACCTTCGAAATGTATTGGCTAAATATTCTTCACCAATGATTTGAGCATGCTTTTCTTTGACATCTGACATTGTAACTGTAAATACAGATTTGGAATAGTGTATTTAAGATTAAGATAATATGTTGGTCACATTTTTCATATTAAGCCTGCCAGCTGAGTCAATGAAGTATTTGGTCATAAGTTAAGAACATTGGATCTCCATCATTCCCTCATTTAGCTTGCTTTTTGATGGTCTTTTTTTTTTTTTTTTTAAAGAAAACAAATGGCAAACAAACTGTATATCAATATATTGTAAGAGCATTTCCTGAGTGTATGATTGTCTGTGTTAGAAATGACTGGGTCACATGACAATTGAGCTCTAAATATGAACAAAATACTTTAATTTATAAGATCACTAAGGAATTACCTGATCAAAGTTACTGGGTCTAAAAGAAAGCATGCAAGTGTAACCTTTCAAATAACACATTTAATATTGGAATCCATTTTATACTGATAGGATGCTGAAGGTAATCCCATCCCTCAGGTGGTTGCCTGAGGGTTCTTAAACCACATACTCGCCAAGATGCACTCTGGTGGCTGAAACTAGAACTGCAAGATAACGCAAAGAAAATGAAACAGAACAGGAATATCAGGCATCACAAAAATATAACCAATTACATGCAACATTAAGTCTGTAAATGCTGAGTTTTCTTTTCCAGATAATATGCATAGAATGAGCTTTCCACCTCTGAATCACAGAGTGAAGAAACTGGATGAGATGACGGGACTGCTGAGTCACAGGAGGCCTCCTGCGTTGGGGCAAATCATTGACACCAGCACATTTTTGTGTATAAAAAAACTTTCCTATTTCTGATATCTAGTGTGCATAAAAATGATACTGAAAGGAATGTCCAGTTAATGCCAAACACTATTTGAGGACTATATATCACAGAGTATTAATGTAAATATCTATATTTGTTTTAGTCTTCACCTGTCTGTAGGCTACATTTTTTATTTTTTTATTAGACACATGTAAAACTTTGAGAGCCATCGATTTCTATGTACAATATATCACTCCCATCATTTCTGTGCATAAATCGCCAGCTTACTCTTGTCTAACTCCTTGATGCTGGAACTAACTGCCCACCAGCATTAAACTGAATACTGCCCTCTCGCCTACACTTTTTAGTTTATTTTTTCTTTTATTTCTTTTACACAATTTTTCACTGTGTGAAGAAATACTTCACATCAAAATAAGGGTTTAAAGGGTGGTCAATGCATGTTAGAGCCTTAAATTGACTTATAAGTTAGTCATCATACGTAATGTATTTGAAAAGTCTTCTTCCCAGAGCTTGTGTGCATCAAGCCATCCTTACAGAACAGAAACACCAAGTCTATGCCCAGCCAAGAACTAAATACTAGAGCTCTGACAAACTGTAAAAGTATACATTTCTTTACATTGAAGAAAATTAAAGGTGAAGTGTCTGATTCATTAAAATCGAAATTGGAGTGAATGCCCATGCAATTTAAAGCAGGTCATGTTAGAGGCAAGACAACATCATTTAGGCTGTGTGAACGTGAAATCATGGGTTTTAAGGAAACAAAAATGGGGTTACAATAGAGATGAAAGAGCCATGCAAATTATAGTGATGGATCTATATTAAAGGCATAAAGTGAAGAAAGTGCAGAAACTGCACCTGAGAATGCCTTTAGGAGAAGACAGAGGGAGTTAATAATGGTCCAGATTTGATCACCAGTTCAATAAAACATATTAGGAAAAGATAAACAAATGTGTTAGTGAAAAATAACAGTTAGATTAAAGAGCAACTATGAACAATGAGTTGCGAAACTGATCATAATACAGAGCATTCTATGGCTACTTACACACAAATGTGAGAGCCCAATGGCGAAATGCCCATTGGAACAGAGGGCACATGCCCTCCACTTTTCTGGCATAAAAGCTCCAATCCAGAATTCATCACAGGGAAAATGAATGTATGAATGTTAGTATAATCATAGTTGATGCAACGCCAGTGCCCCCTCAAAAGTTTTCAGTGCGCCCCTGGAGAGATCCACACTTTTTCTAACTTCAATACCGATTCCCATAAATTATAATTTGGGTAAGGATTGTAACTTTTTCCCCAAAACAGTTTGTCACTCAACATAAAAAGATTATTTGATGAAGTAACTAGTATTACTAGCTTTAATTAGAGGTCAAAGGTAAGAGGTGAATCAAGCCCATAAAAATTCAAGAGTCACAATGAACTTGATGAGAAAGGCAACAGTAAGTCTGCAAATTTGTATAAGTAATTAGCCCAGCAACATCAATTCATTTGTAAATGGAAATGGTGCCCCTATGCATGGACACCCAGACAACAAAACAAAGTTTGCGATTTGTTTCCATTGAATATTCTTTTGCCATCCATGTGGTCACCATTCGCTGCACTCTCTGATCTGGAATCCCAGGGGATTTAGAGCCATAGCAGAAATAACACTCTCAAAATCCATAGCCAATTTGGAAATATATACATATTGCAAAATGTTTGGTAAAACAATACTCATCAAAGTGATAATTTCAGTTTTGATTAATACCTTTCTGTTCTCTTTTATCTAAATAAACAATACTAATCCATTCTTCACAAATAAAAAAAACATTTCAGCTAGCTAAATAAAGTTACATGGGTTGTTACTCTTCTTCTCATGACATTTTACTGCAGATTGCGATCATAGCTACTCTCACACCATCTTCTCCAAATTGTGTGTTGTCATGACGATTGCACCTGGACAGAATGTTAATGAGTGTCTTAGCTCAGGTGTTCAAATAGAGAACGGTTTAAATGCGTCGTTTTCAATTACATTTTCAAACAACGTATTCGGCCCTAGGACAACACAATGATTTTATTCCGTGTCTTCTAAAACTTTATTTAATTCTGTCAGTGTATCATCATCAAGCTTTATATTTGAGTGTATTAATGTGGTCCAAACCTATTACAATGATATTTCATATTCTTAAGCCATTCAACTTTTTGCCATCTAATTCAGTATGTATTATTTTGGACATACCTAGAGATTGATAATGTTTGGTTAAACATGACAAAACAAAACAAAGATGGTGTGGATGTATAATTTCTCATTTAGAATTCAGAACATCATTAATCAGGCTTTATTTATTTAGCTAGCTAGCACTATACCTGCTTTTTATGGAAAATAAATTAAATCCTGTCACTTGAAATAGTGATCTGTTCTTTTAGAGGAAATATTACATTCTTTAGAATTGAAATGACATAAAATTTAAAAAAATTATTAGCCGTGTATACTGAAAACAAAATTTAGGGACAATAAAGTGGGAAATCCATTAAATCGGTTGATTTGATCCAATAAAAACTTTTTTTAAAGTAACGTGTTGCGCAATTGTATTTCTGTCAGCTTGAAACAAATAGAGATGATTGCATATTTTGGATTTTTATTTATTAATATCAATGTCTCACTTCATATATAAATGCAAGAGTCTACTGAATTTTATTGCAACACTTTTTTTTGGATCCTAGCCTCCAGTAAGAATACCCCTGTGCTGTATTAGATTACCCATATTTGCTGTAGAATGTGACACTTTAAAAGTAACTCATGTTGAATTACTTGACGCTGATATTAAAATGTAACATAATGGGGATGTGTATTAAAAGACCCTTTGGAACACTCTGTAATTGTTTGAATTTCATTCTTGTCAACACCAAGTTCAATCCCTCTTGTTTGGCTAGGTTCAGATTAATGGCTGAAATGGTACCAGCAAGGAAACAGGATTTCAATAATCACAGTAAGTCAGCTGGAATCACTATTTAAATGAATAAAACCGTTTCAATTAGACAATTATATCTAATACTTTCTATAAAATACTTAAGTACAAATTGTGTGTACAATATTTTAGTTTACAAAATCTAATTTTTAGAAACTACGTTTTACGTACATGTGTTTCCTACTCTGCATTAGGGAACTCTGGGTGGCACTTAAAAAGTTAAACTTTGTGTCTGTTAACTACACAATTGTACTCAAACATAACTTATCAAAAGACTGTGGAATAAGGACACATTTGGTAATTACACTTTAAAATGTATTAATTAATGTATTTGAACAGACGCAAAAAATGAAAGAATATTTGCAGCCATGCACATATGATTTTTTTTTAAATACATAAATCAAGTGAAAACGTATTGTTTTTGTTTTGTTTGTGCCTTTTCTACTTTATATATAGTAGAAAAGGAAGAAACAAAAAAGAAAACAATAAAAGTTTCCGTTAGAGAGTCTGTATGAGTAACAAGGAGCAGATTGGCCTTTTTAATTAATACCATGTTTAGCCCCTTTTGTTTTTGGCGCGCAGCTGGCACGTGTCTAGCTTTAAATGAATGTCTTGATTCAGTTCTACTCACTCGTGCAACAATTAAATTCACTCTAAGCAAAACGAACGCGGCATAGCGAATTAACATTAACTCGCTTAAGTAAACTTAATTTCTTAACAATTGAATATCTTTAGAAATTAAAGTCTTTTGTCTCGGACCTCGGTTACCCAAGAACTGTTTGTTCTGTATTCTGAATGTGCACATTTTTCTCATATAAGATATTAACTTCATTTTGCATGGCTTATTAATCAGCAGGTACAATCAGCGTGTTTAAATCGATCGTCTTTTAGATATGCCGTGGCATTACCCGGTCTCATGATAAGGACCTTGACTCCAGCTGCAACTACAATGAAAAATACTTATTTACACTACTCCATATGGTTACGGAGTGTAGTCCTTTCGATAAAAGATAAACTTAATTTAACTTAATTCGTCAGCAACGTAAAATTCTATAAAAATGCCACCATAAACTTAAGAGGACGTTTCCATTCTCTATATCGATATGGACAAGTGCATACACTTGATAGTGATGTAAACATTACTTCCACGGAATAAAAATAGTTAGAAGGGCAACAATACCAAACTAAATTTAAACGATGTTATATGTTATTCGTATAAGATATTCGTAATAAAGGTACGAGTTCAATCACTATCACTTTTTCTGAACTTTCTTCCGAAACATGAATAAAATTAATTTTCTAAATTTATAAAATTTGGCACACCGCATCCTCAACCTTGTTGACTGACAAAAGCAGTCCCGACGTAAATTCGTTATTTAAAGGGAAAACGCCACAGCTCTAAGGTCCAGTCCCCCCCTCGAAAATGTTATTAACGACATTTGTTGAAATAGGCGGCACAAATTATATGAATATCATTGGCCACCTGTTACCAATATTTTTACACCTCACATCTTTTCAAATGAATGTACTGCTAATCTTTCAATAAGCCAAACATTAGCTTTGACTGACGCTTTTGCCCCTCCCCCCAAACAGAAAAGTATCTTGCAGTTATCATATAAAACGTCCTGTTCATTGCAGATTTTAAGTAGGTCACAGAATACAAGTTGGATTTTTTTTAATTACATGCTGTTATAATCGGGAACAAACACCTTACAAGGCAATTGTTTGGTGGCATAACACGCATCGTGGGCTGGCATTCTAACTGCAAGGTAACGGACGTTCCTTGCCATATGAGCAATTATACAGCGGCTTAAGAAAAGCGTTGGTAATCTCACAAGGCATCTAGCTACTCTGCCACTGTCCGGAGAAAATAGGCGCACAGCAGTCTGTAAACGGATAGAAGTTGTCGGGGATTTTTGTAGATGCAAGTCGCAAAAACTTACTGTTACTTAAGAATCATTTTCTGGTGTGCTCAGAAAACTTTAAAAATATAATTCTGCTAGAACATGTGATTTAACTCAGCTTTTAAAATTAATTGCACTAAATACGACCAACATACATCAGATTATTCTGAGAAAATAAGATAAAATATTTTGCAGCGCATATGATAACCGTATGTCATATGCTGTGAAACTTCCTAAATGAGCGTAAACCCTCTCACACACAAATCTCTTTTTATCATACAAACGTTTTTTCTAACCGTTGACGTTTATTCTGAATGTAGCTAATAACACATGATACAAACCGTACCTGCATTTTCTACCTTACGAAATAATTACGAAAAGCTGTAAACTATCACAGACGTTTTAAACAGTGTCAAATTCATGTGAAGTTTGAATACATTTTAAGATATTCTTATATTGCAGCAATTGTGTAGTGAGTGTTCTGTACTTCTGTACATCCTAGAAGATGTATACGGCCATTTGTAATACAAATGTTATAACGGTATACAATTGCTATTTAGTTTCTTAGCATTACTGTTTTTTTTTCATAAAATGGCTAGTACAGTTACATTGTGGTTACAGCATTGTTAAAATATTTCTATTACGTACAAGACCGATTTAAAAAAAAATGTGATACACTGCAGCTTAAATGTGATTTGTTATATCTGAATATATAATGTGTTTGTAGCTAGGTAAATTTAATACGGTGGTAATAATTCGTGGTTGAAAATAGATTCTCAAGTGCTACACTTCCAAATGAATGTTCAAAATCGTAGACAAGCCGAACAGATGGAGGGAATTCTGACCAGTACTGTGCATATGGCACCGCACAATATTCGTCAAGTAAGCTATGGCTACCCTGCGCTAAGCTCTATTGAGAATGTCTACCCTGCAACTGGTACCTCGCATCTATATGGCGAGCTTTCTCTTCACAGACTACAGAAGATAATCCGTCACGTGTGACGACTGGGCATCGCACACATCGTGTATTTTTTATCTACCCCGAGGCAAAACAGTAGGATTATTTCAGTTAATAGGAAAGATTATCACGGATGTCAGGCCCTCGAAATGTTTTTTTTAAAATATTTAAAAAAAATATTATGTCACTGTGTCACTTTAGCCTTGTAGTTGCGAAGACACGTGCATATTCCATTTGTAGCCTCTAATTCCGATCTACTCTTACTCCATTGTTTATATTTTTTGGAGAACTTCATAATATCATTTAACTACATTTTACATAAAACAATTATCTGTATTATTATCTAAAATGATCTGACACTTTCGACTACGAAGCGATAATTGATGTTCATTATTAGGCCTACTATTCGTTTTTTATAGTGTAATAGCAGTTCATATGGTATTAATTACGTTAAAAAAATGATTCGCATTTAGTTATTTTTAATTTCATATCACTTTTTCATCCACGCTTGCACCGAATATGGAATTACCAGCCATGATTTATTTGTGACGGTTGCAAATATAGTTTACCAATTTGATATTGAGCGCTTCAGTGGATGTATCCAGTAAGACTTGTTGACGAGAGCGTGCCTACTTAAGACACCGCATTTCAAAATAGAACACGTCAACGCGCCCTTCTGTTTCCTTAAAAAAACGGAGTGCCTCCTTTCTAACTCGAGACAAACCTCGGCAGAAACTACAGTGGATGGATGATGGTGAATGGACTCAGAATGGTATCTTATCCATTTCTTTTTCGTATGGAACAAACAGTGATTTACCGTTTAATTTTTTTTTTGGTTGGGTGCGGGAGGGG
>JAOYSI010001715.1:0-16812 GCA_025775065.1 Hiodon alosoides | reverse complement strand
TTCTGGATGCAATTGTCCAGTACCTCAATCAAATGAAGCCTCCTTTGCTGGTTCCAAAATCTCTCAATCAAAATGGCCTACAAGAGGCTCAACTTCCTCTGTACCCCAGGATGCAGTCCCCAGTGTCCCTATCCCATCTCAGAGAGGAGGAGATCAGACCAGTGCATCAGCAGAAGAATGAAAATTGGGAACTGCTATCAGGTGCAATTTGGAGGACAACCACATAATGGAAGTGTGCAGACTACGAGAGGAAATGTCCAGTACTATCAACTTCAGCCACATAGAGGAACTGCAGAAGGAGCTTCAAGGAAGGAAGAAGGAAGAAATTGGTCAGCCACCACAAATCACTCTATAAACCTAGCAGGCATCCCCAGCAAGTCAACAATCACAACTATCTAATCCACCAACCCAGCTGACCCTTCTACCTCAGTCTTACTGCCTATGATTGCTCATACTTCTACCATCCTCCATAGGCCTGAGAAGAAGCCCGATATTGTCTTGTTGATAGACTCCAATTAAAAGTTAATGAACAAGCATGAAGCATATTCACAATAATAAAGGTGCCCCAACTCTGTGCTTTGTCATTAAACACACCGGAACCAATGACCTGCTTGCTCAGTGTGAGATGGTGACCCTCGCTTGGAAGAGTAATGGAGATAGCCTCTAATACCTTCTAAATGCAATAATTGTAATCCACCCTTCTCTAGAGGATAGATTTCCACCCTGGACCATCTGCACGATAACCTAAACTTGTTCAAAGGGGCTATCTTCACCTTTGCCAGAACATTGAAAGTTGTTGCTCAGGGACGCCAGCCCATCACTATATCCTCCACTATATCTCTCCCATGAAGAGAGACCCTACACAGAATTTGGAGCACTGCAGGCCACACTACTATCCACAACCTCCTTCAGTTTCCCCCACTACATCTCCCCAGGCTAGTTTCCCAGGACATGCCTGGGCCATTCTACCCCCATGGCAGCCCTAGGCCTGCAATAGGAGTCACATCAAGGCATGTTAACACATGCACAGGCAGTGTGCAGACCGCAAAACTGTACACCAGTGAGTGAATCGTTGTTAGCCCCTTTTGCCTCCTACGTCAGCTCTATCCGTGCAGCAGAAGTCTCAACAAGACAGACTGAGCAATGCGGAGCCCCTCTCCAGAGCAGTGTGGAATGGCCAATAACCACCTCAACCTCTGCATCTAGTAACTTGAGGGAAATCAAACAAATGCTCCATCTGCTCTACAGTTTTGCCTGGGACAAACTTACACACTCAACCCCAGCCAATATTGATGAATACCTCTGCTGCTTTCAAAGCACATAGATGGCTTGGACTGTTGCTCTTAAACGTGTAAAGCATGATGTCAAAGGCCACAAACATTGACATTGTCATGTTCGGCCACAAACATTGACATTCTGGTTCTCATTGAGACTTGGTTAAATAGCTCATTACAACATTGTCAGGTGTAATGTATTTCAAAAACGGGGGGGGGGGATGACTATACATGTTAAATAAACTCTTTTGGCTTAATTTTCTTCAACCAGGAAGCTGGTTGTAGCTGGTTTGAAAATGAGACTGAATGAAGTATGTACTTATTGATAGTGATTCCTGAGCATAAAAAAGGGTGTTCCTCAAGGATCGATTCTTGGTCCGGTTCTATTCACTTTTTACATCACATTAGGTTTATCTGTAAAAATATTTAACTTTTACTTATGCAGATGATACTGTTATTTATGCTATTGCCCCCACAGCTATTGACCGAGCTGATTTTTAGAATAAAGATTGTGTTTGTTTCCTATGACTGTTACGTTTTTTTTACTGTGTATTGTGTATTTTGATGTGTTAACGCATCCATCTATCCCCTGGTGAAAAAAAAAAAGCAGCATACTCCAGTCATGTTATGATCAAACATGCCATATAAACATTCTGGGGCAGGCTGCCAGTAAAGTTATTGTGGAGCCACTACCAATGCCAATACCTCAAACAATGTTAACAGTAATGGTACTTAAAATACAAACAAGTATGGAAATGAAAATGATGGTTATTAATGTTAAGCTATTATCATCGAGGGTATGAAGAACGTTTATATACAGCTATCTTCTGTAGCCTTCTAATCAAATCCAATAACTTACTAATCAAATTACTGTACTTTTTAAATATAAATATATTGACGTGACCAATTATTTACAGTAACAGCAACATTGAGTATTTAACCTGCATTTTATCATGGTCTGCATTTTGGCATTCTTTATTCTAATATGTATTGTTTATTCTGTAATCATTCTCATTAAACATCCACATTGAGGTCACACAGATGGATAACATAAATTTAAATCATCTTATGGTATCAACTACCGCTCAATGTTTAAGTGCTGCCCTCTACAGCATATTAATATAAAAACATGTTGAGAATGTACAAGAGAACAATTTTTTTCTAGTGAAAGGCGAAAGGTTTAGTCACCAGAGATATGCATAGAGAGAGAGTCGTGCCACGCTAATCCACGCTGATTTCTAAGCACCCGTGGCTCCAGTTGAAAGCTCACATGATTGGACAGTTACACAAGGGGAACGGGTGATCCTCTCAGGTATCCGGGGTGTGGTCCTATATTAGGATGACATCGTGGTGCATGGGCCCACAGCCTCCTGTCATGATGAGCACCTCCACGGTGTGTTCACTGCACTTGCAAAAAATCATCGGACTCTTAATGTTGAGAAATGCGTGTTCTCATGCCTGTAATTGATTTTATCAGGTACTGCCTGTCTGCATATGAACTTTCCCCACTACACTCACATATTCAATCCAGTGCATTCCAGAGGCCACTATTCCCACCCTGGTTGTATCTTTTCTTGGCATAACCGAATTTTATCTGAGTTTCCTGCCCCACTATTTCTCCATCTCTGCTCCAAGGTGCCAACTCCTTGAAAAGGATGCAGTTTGGGCCTGGGCCTGCTGAAAACCTACTTAACTCCCCATCTGTGTTGGCAGACTTTGACCACTCTAGCCCCGCCCTCGTCATCTGCGATGCCTCTAGTGCTGCTGTTGGAACTGTGCTGTCCCAGGTGCAAAATGGTGCGGAGAAGCTCATTGCTTTTGCCTCCTGATCCCTTAGCCCTACAGAGCAGAAATACTCTATCGGTGAGCATGAGGCTCTGGCATGTGAATGATGGCATACGTATGTTTACGGCACTCCATTCACACCCCAGACTGATCACCAGGCTCTCACTGCCCAAATGTCAATGTCAAAAGCAGGCTATTTACCACTCTGCCTGCTCGGCTGGTCAGAGCGTCTCCAGTAGTATAAATTCCAGCTCCAGTTCACTCCAGGGTGTGACAATGTGGTGGAAGGTCTGCGGTGTTGTGGCAGATATCCTTCCAATGCCATGCCTCCATCTTCCGATGCTAGTGAGCCTAACCTGCTTCAGCTGTTTCATCAGGCATGGCTGGCTTTCCGAGGTGGTTCTCCCATTTTTCTTTTCTGTGTTCAGCATCAGCTGCTGCAGTTTGTGGCCAGAGGAATCTGAACTGTCATCTCCGATGTCCTCCAATCACACATAAAACCTTCGGTACTTGGTGTGGTGGCAGGTGTCGACAGAGACATTGAAATCCTTTTTCAGGGATTTCTCCCTCTACTGGCCTGTCCTACATCACCAGGGCTTTCTTATTGTGGCCTATGACCTCCAGTCAAAATGGCCTGAGGTAACCTCTGTGGGTTCTGTCACGGCCAGGTTTTTGATAGACTTCTTGTAGACACCTTTTGCTGGATGGGTATTGCCCCTGGCTCTCCCCACTGGCTTGAATTCTCTACATTATTGGAGGAGAGGCATCTGGCAGATTCACACAGCATTTTACTATCCTGACAGGTTTCAGGTTCAGACGGCTCTGAGACCAGCCCCAAATGCTCACAGCTCTGTCTCTACCCGTCAGCTCAAGCCGTCAAATTCTGGATTGTGGGGCAATGGAGCCTAGCCCTACAATATACTTGCCTTGCTTTATAAGGGGTTACATAGTTTTTAATCAGCACAGTAATACAAAAAAAAATATTATTTATATTAAGGAATTATTAATTTATTATTATTATTTTATCAATTTCCTTTATTATTAATCATAATTTAGTTTGGGTATTCATTCTAAAACAACATGGGCTAGGGGATGAATGTTATATATTCCACATAAATCTGAAAGTAATCCTGTCTTGCTGTAGCTATTTGGTTGAAATCACCATGTAGAGGGGTATGATCCATCATCATATTTTGGTGTTGCTTTCTGTGGGAGGGATGACCTTGCATTTTGCTCTGTAATGATCATAGGGGAAAAAAAGTGTGTTGGACAGACTTAACTATACGTATTGCCAGGACAACAGAACGTAACAGATTTGTGCCCATTACGGGGGGAACACAAGGAAAAGCCCCAATTGGCTAAAACGTGTAATTTGAGCAGCCAGTGGTAACAATATAAATGAAAGGATAAGGATAAATGCTAAGAGTGCGAACTGTCCTGGTGGGAATCCAACAGGTAAGAACTCATTCTCTCTTGTCTTTTTGCTTATTGCATACATATGTTTCCTTTCTGGTCTCCTCCTTCCCCTTTCTGCTCTGTTGTGAATGTTTTATTTATTGTTGAAACAGAAGTTAACATAATAAACAAATACACTTCAGACGGTGTTGCTTAATTTTTGAGGAAAGATTGTATTTTGAAATAATTATATTTCAGGACTGCCTAATGTCTCTCCAAATTTAGGATGCTCTGCATGCAGTTGGTCATCGTAGGCCTGTACTGGGCACTGACCCACGCTGGCAATTGTGGCCTGGCCAACATGTCTATCTTCCTGGAGAGTGAGGAGTGTGGCGGCTGTATCTCTGTAAACACTACCTCCTGTACCGGGCGGTGCGTAACTCAGGTATCATACTCTTTTCTCTGTCTGTCTTCTCTGACCAGCCTATACTGACCCTGTTGATGTCACACCTGCTTAGAGTAACCAGGCATGTTTTGCGCATACCTTAGTATACCAGGAACGCCTTTGTTACAGTCACAGCTCATATCATAGTTATGCAATGAACAGTCCAGCTCTATGACCAGAATATATAAAAAAGCTTTTTCACTTGCAAGAGGCACAGTTGAGGAGTGTGCGGCACCGTCCATGACACTGGGTGAAGTGGGCTCAATTTGCAGGTGTCAGTGGTAAAGGCATGCTGTTATTTGCTGCTGTTGACAGGACCCTGTGTACAAGAGCTTGCTGGGCCACCATGTCCAGCACATCTGCAACTTTAGGGATTTTACTTATGAGACGGTACGCCTTCCGGACTGTCCCGACGGAGTGGATCCCATCTTCACCTACCCTGTGGCACTGAGCTGCGAGTGCAGCCAGTGCAACACGGACAACACGGACTGTGGCACCCCCAACATCGAGATGTCAGGCTGCCTGGCACACTAGACCCAGGCTGGAGCCCACAGTCGCAGACAAGGAAAACATGTATGCTCTAGCTCAGAATATTCATTTTTTTTAATTAGAACTACAGTCAATGATATGGACACTTTTGGAAGGCTCTAAGTTAATATGGAACATGAATAACCACATGCTGTTTTTTTTTTTTAAATGTGAAAATAATAGCATGTTTTTTATTGGTTAAATAAATGTCTGAAGAGTTTTGAGGTTAAAAAATGGTCTTAATATTAATTGCCATTTTCACAGTTATTTAAGGTATTAAGTAATTTTGCATACTAATTCTGGTAAATGAACAATTATCTATTCATATTTTTCCCTATGTGCCATTCTAGTCAGATCCCGGATTAATCAGATTCCAGCTATATGTTGTCAAATTCGTTAGATTTTGTTAATTCGTTAAGTTTTTGAGATCTTACTGTTGAAAACCTTTACCTCAAAAGGAAGGTGAAACTGAGCTGTATATCATTAAAGTAGCTTATTATTGCATTTTTGTATTTACTGACTTTAAAAAATACACAATGAATATCCTCTAGGGCTATTTTACCACACAAAAATTCAATCATATTTATGAACATACAAAACTCCATAGGAACTGTATTGCAGCCTATGCCATCACACTTTCACCTCCAAACTTGTCCAAATATGCAACACAATGCTGAAGGAACTAGTTCCTGCAACAGTAGTGCCCACAGCTTTGCTAGAGCAGGGGTTCCCAAACTTTTTCATTTCAGGACCCACCTAGACAAGCATAATCAATCTCAAGACCCACTAAAATATTTTTAAATGGAAATATGGGGAAAAAAAACATATCCTGTTTTATTTGAGAGCAGTTTTTATTTTCCTTGTCATACTTTGTGCGACCCACAAGTGGGTCACGACCCACAGTTTGAAAACCCCTAAGCTAGAGCACACTGAAGTTTTATGGTTCGGCCAGTTTCTCTTGGAATATCTTTTTAGCGATTTACCTAGCACCGAGTTCACTTTTATGATACATACTGATGACTTTGTCCTGAAGCTACTCCCGCACCGAGAGCCAACCTGTCCACTGTGATTGCCAGGTGTCTCTGTCAATTCTCCAATCTGAGCTGGAAGCGAGGCAGGCTTGAGTGCTCGCTGCAACCTGCTCCAGAGTGAGCCATCTGCACTCCATAAAGCTTAGCCGTGACAGGCCTGCCTAAACATTTTCCAAAGATCAACTGCTGTTGCTGTGGGTGTTTTGCAGGCAGCTGATCAGCAAGAATGAGAATGTCACGTGTTATTCGATGGAATTTTAAAGTTTTTTTTCTGGTCTTTTGTAAATCAAACATAGTTAAACTGAATTTTAATTAATCTGTTTGCAATTTGAAAATGCCTGGTAATAAATTAAAGTCCTGCCTTCGGTTAAATGTAAATACAGTGATAAAAAATACAAATGGTCACTACAACATTGATAAGACACTGTGTCTGGGACTTCAGGTTTACCCATATTTGATAAATCCCATGCACTCAAAACTAAGCAGCAAAAACACATTCAGAGGACCAGCAAAAGCATAGATCGTGCTTTAAAGGTTGATGAACGTATGCATCCCAGATTCAACAAAATCATCATATAATTTGTCCTGTTTGTGACTCGTTGCTCTCTTAAGAGTTAACACAACATTTTAAACATGGTTATTTGAAAACATACTTGCCTTTGTGTGATAGGAGACACATTGAGTATTTGAATATTAATAAATGCATACATGTGTTCACAGTACTCTATAAGAAAGAGTTTCCCTTTGTGGGAAACTAAAGCCTGGTGTAAAGCCATAGCAGAACTAATCATACAATTATGTTTTATCAGACATAATTGCTCTTGCAAATCATGCTAACATTTCCCCCACTTTCCCCACAACATGGACACACAGATAAAAACATCTAAAATCTTTATTAGCAATACGTAATAACATGATACATTATGGTCTTCCATTATTTTCTGATTTCTTCCTACATGATGCATAAGTATTATTCAGTAAGAAACTACGCTGGTGCCCTTGAATTGGAATCAGGAACTAAAAAGCTACTTAATCAACATTTAAATTGACAAGGAGAAGATATAATACTCATTGCTATTTGCATACTGTATAATATTAATTTAAGAGTGTTTGAATAATTTGAGCATGTTTACAAGCTTTAACCAAAGTCCTGAATATGGTGGGCTCAAGTCAGCATGGGATACTCTCAGTTACCAACTACCTCTGTAGAATTTCGAGCTCTTGTAAGCAATCATTGTTGTTAGAGGGATGTTGCTGTCCTCCAGTAAGCGCTGCTCAGCCTGCATTGTGTTAAATGCTGATTGCGATTGACCCAAGGAGACTGTTTAGTAATGTGGGTACTGTTGATGCCTTGGCAAGAGTGGCTACTGTCCATGGCTGTGGGTGGAACCCACCCCCATTTGACACATTATTTTACTGTTGATGCTAATCTGCTATGTTTGCCTTTTCAATACTACCAGATGGTCTGGTTATGTCCAGCTGTCTATTTTTTCCCAAGTTTAAGTAAAATCTGGCTATGAATTCAGACATGGAAAATGATAAGAACATGTGAAAAGGAGTGGTTGGGAGTGCACCGATTACTGTTTTAGAATTTTGTATACACACAACACTCCTTTTATTTCATGCAATATCAAGGCTCTTGGTATCTCAGAAGGGGGTAAGGACAGTGCACAGTCTAGAGTGATTAGAAGGATCGGGATAATCCCTAGTGGTATTTATTACATGGAAGACCAACACTCCTGCGTCCACGCACTGGCATCCTTGAGACACGAGATCCCTGGGAAACACCTGTCATAACATCATCCACCCACCAGCGCACTTCAATTAAACCAAAGTGAGATGAAATGACTAAACGAAGCCCACTACAAATTACACTAAATCGTCTGCCGCTTATGCTTTTTTTAAGGGAGATCCAATCTGCATCTGGTAATTTATATTAAGTTTTAGTTTGTAGCAAGCCAAATTATGTTTTCAAGCTGTAATGGCATATCACGTTAACCGTATGCCAGAAAGATTAGAGCCGTCTTAGACGTCTTTTCTTTATCTCAAGAAACAATGCCTTACATAATTTTTAATATGATCTTAAAAAAAATGCTGAAATACTGCCCTAAATGTAAAAATACAGAAAAGTATACCAAATATCAACTCAGGAATAACATTTACAATTGAAGATGATTGACAATTGACTTTGATGAACTTTGATGAATATTTACATAAATCAAAAATTTCCCAGCTGTACAATTTTCTAGCTATAAGATTTGAATTTCAGTTCACGTTCATTGGAAAACAAGAGACCTATTTTTAAAAAGTAAAATCTTACAAATTTCAAACCTTCAAATCCCCCTAGTATAGGAACTAGGGACCATTCCCTTATAAGTATGCAAATCTCAAAGTATATTTTTTTAAAAGCCAGAAATATATCAAATTACAGCATAATGCCAAGAGCTGAACAATAAAGTCTCCGCAGCCAGCCAATCCTATGACCGACAAGGCTTACAGCTTCAGACACCACAAACTAGTCGACCAACACAGCAAAAATAAAATCTAAAGGATTGGGGCACATAAAAAGGAATGTCATCTGCTATGTGTCATGAATGAAAAAGTGTGCAGAAGTTGAATTCAATTAAAGAACTTATTTTGTAGTTATTTTTAAACGAGCTTTTACCTTTTATGTAACCAATTCCCTTTTGTATTTAAACAAAATGTATACTAAATGTTTAAAATAACCAAAAAATAAAATACTTAATGGACTACATTTTAAATCCAATACAACAATTTTGTCTATACGATCAAACATAAAGAAAAACAGAGACCTCTTGTTGGAAAATCTGTTTACATTACACACATGAAAAGATGTTTTGTGTTGAGGGTAAACTCTACATGTAACCCAAAATTTGCAGACTGCAGACATACCTACAAATGTAATTGATGAATAATTTGTTCACAGACACATTTTTCATCTGGAATTCATTCAGTAAAACAACTTTAGATCTTCACCCATTAAATGCACGATTTTGCATTTATTAAGCTGCTACTGTGGCACTACAAGGGAATATTGTTTTAAATCAGGATGAAACACTGCCATGGGGCATCTGTAACAATTGCCTGCTCTGAGTGTCTGCCTGCGACTGATCTAAGCAAGAGTATGCCTCTCGTCTAGACAACCAAAAAGGTTAAATAAGGAAAACTCACAACATTCAAGGGTAAACATTAACAAAACATTTATTTTACAAACACTTCAAATTAGAAATTTCTGCCAGCAAGAAAAGAAAAAAAATAAGTCAAGCATGAAATCATCAGGGGTATTTACAAATGTATTTCCAAGCGTCACGTAAAAGCTATGCAAACTAAAAGATACAATGCATCAGTACTTTAGATCCAAAAATAAATCCAAACAACACGGCCCAAAACAGACGTAATACAATAGCAGTGTCCCAGCTACTGCATTAAAAAAAAAAAAAAAAAAAAAAAAAAAAAAAAAATTTTTAAAAAGCGTTGGGGACTAGCCAGCATGCTTGTTCCGGATGATTTCACCACCTTCCACCTCAACCTGCTCGTACAACCATTTGCGATCACAGCGGCATTCAACGCCGCACTTGCGAGAGCAGCAGTCGGGGCATGGGTAGAAGCAGCCCATACAGTCCGCGTCCAGGCAGTCACACATGTCCTGGCCGCTCGCGATCAACAGGCCACGGCTGTCATACACTTTGCTTTTTGTCCCCATGGTCTGCCTGAAACGGCGGGGGTCAGACATTTCAGGACCGCATGCAGCTGCTTGGATGTGTGAAAGTCAACCTACATTTCATTGAATAATAGTTTTTAGGTTTGAAATACATTCTCTCGGTCCGCTCAGCTAATTATGGTATAGTAATTATGTCTTAAATAATTATAAGACAATGCGTCAATAGAATTAATTCAAGTGACGGCAGGCTTGCACACTTCTCAATACCTCCAGTAAAACCAGTCAGAATTGTTTAAAATTAAGAAGCCAGCTGTTTCAACGTGTCCAGTTAGCCACAAGTAATACATACCTACAATATTGAATGCATTTTTTTTCCCCTAAAAGCAAAGTTCTTTGAATGTGCAAACCTTAATGAATAGTTAAAAAACATGTTTCTTATTTCCTCAAACACTCACCATTACAAAACTTCCTTGTAATTTAATTGGCCAAAGTGAATAGCAGAAACACGAGCAGCTCCGTACCTGTCATTGGAAGAGAGTTTGGTCACTCGCCTTTTGTCTCTCCTGTTATTTTCAGAAGCAAAATCCGTCTGACGCCCTGGGTTGGTAAACTCAAGTGACTTCAAGGCCTTGGCTGTTCTTCCCTGAAAAACATAAACAAGCAAGTTTATTTAACATTTGCAACAAATAAATTGATTGGAAACTATAACAAAGCATGCCACAGAAAAATCACACAAACCTGTATTAAACTCCTAAAGTTTACCAACAGTAAAAACAGGACACTAAATTCTAGAGTAAATCCCAAAAAATTATTTCTCTACATTAGCCTTCCCCGATCCTGGCCCTGAAGGCCCACTGTGTATGCTGGTTTTAGTACCAACTAAGCTCTTTTCATTCAATATGGATTTAGTTGTTCACTGAATATGGGGTTTGGATTTCACATCTTTTTGTGGAACAAAATTATCATTGAAATATTAAATTAGTGGCATTTAAAGCTTTTTTGTCCTTAAATTGGTAATATTAGTAACATAAGATGGTAATTTAACTGAACAAGTCTGATCAGGCTCGCAATTGAACAACTAGATATTCATAATTAACTTAAAAATGCATTTTCTTTTCTCAAAGTAATGAGAAGTTGACCATGCTGCTAATTGGACCCTTAACGGGACAAGCGGTTTAGAAAAATGAATGACCGAAAAACGAAAGCATGGGCGATTCTTTGTACATTCTTCCACCTATCACATAAAATGTCTATGCCAGTTCAATCAACACCTATTTAGAGGTGGATTGGGGCAGAATCAATGCACACAATGGGCCACCAGGATCAGGAGACCGTTCCACACAAAGTTCGGTAGAGAGGCATTTTTACAAATGAATACCCCACTCCCAAAGAAAATCTAAATTCCACAGGCTTCACAGGAAGCAGTGTACTTGTATAGAGAGTGATATTAGAATCAGATACGTTTACATTTTTTTGTGACATTGTTCAAAAGATTCTTCCATTTGTTTTAGTGCATATACATATATTATTGCAGGAAAATTTAATTTGCCCTTAGTTAAGTTTTTGGGCCTGTGGTATTAATTCTACATTATTTGTTAGCCCTTATTATTCCATTAGTTCTTTCATACTGCTTGATTTATTCATTTCACAAGGAAGATTTAGATTTAGTCCATTGCAGGAGAGGTCATACCAGAAGCATATCAGCCAAAATAAACCCTCAAGACCTCCCTAATCATTCCTGCAACCTTCTAGCAAATACCCTTTACGTACTTCCCTATCCAGTTCCCGTTTGCATTTCTGATCAGCATATCCGTTTAGCAGCCGGGCACACCGGATGCACAACTTCCAGCCAGGAATGAACTGCCAGGCAAACCTTTCAGTCAAGAAGGTGGCCTCATCCAGGTCAATGGCCCGCAGGCATTTTCTGATCACCTTCTTGTGGGTGTTGAATGGGTCGCAGCATGCCCTCTGCATGCTTTCATACTGGTTCACATAGATCCTCTCATGATGGAAACACACCGTGTCCTGCTCCGTAAGGCCCATCAAGCCTGTCCTCAGCTGTAGCAAGAGGCAGTCCCTCTCACACAGTTCTCCCAGCTGCTTCAGTCCCATCTGTCGACTAAAGTACGTTTTGTGGCAGTCTAGCGCCATCTGAAGGTACTCTCCTACACTGCACGGATTTTGTTGTGTCATGTCTACCTCTCTGCTGGTTAGTGATTGAACTTGGAACCATTCAGAAAATTCTTGCTTCCCAGACACTCTGGAATTCTGGGCAAGATATCTTATTCCAATGTGGTCTGTGAGAGGATTGTATGTGCAGAACCCTAGGGAAAATCATGCGAGAAGATCAGGCTACATGACTTAAGCTTTTAGTTATGCATTTCATATCATGGTTCATTATAGTTATCTTTAACTTCAGCGAATTTAAATGCATGTAATTATGCCATTTTCTATAAGCAATATTTAACACAGACGTACACACCTTAGGAGTACTAGAAGATTAGTTATTCTGCTAAAGAAGGGACACCCGCAGTTTATTTTTTAAATAAAAAGTCATAAAACGGAATTACAAAAGATGGGGTTTAATGTAACAGTACCCAATGAGATGAGCCCCCACAACAATTAGGCCAAATTTTTAATCCACAAAAAGTCCTTCAGTTGTATGAAGGACTGGTTCTGGAAGCAAGCTGCAGCTTGCAGAAGCAAAACAACGGGTATACAGATTTCAATTTCAATAAAGCATTTACTCAATTAAGAATACATTTGAGTCCAGAGTGGCTCAGAAGGTAAAAAGCACTTGCCTGAACTGAAGTGTGTGCGTAGTGGTAGGCCTTGTAATGAAGAGTCAAGATTAGAAAAAAATAATAAATGGCAATTCCAAAAATATATTAAATTAAATTTGTTTTATTTGGCCTAATATGTAATGACTGCACGCTATAACAGGAATTATCCTACCAAACTCGCACTAACGATGCAGTAGTCTATAAAATAGAGCTGGGATGTGAAGTTTTTACACATTTCTATGCAGGACAAACTTTTGTTTTCCACGGTTTAAAAGTTATTTTAAAGGTCTCAGAGTTATCGTAGATTGAGTATGGCAAGTAGTTTAGTAGTAGGTTAACTAACTAGTGGGCGAGCCATCTTAATTTTTTACCAATTCTCTTCTTTCGAATGGCTTTAAAAGCTGGTTATAATGACTTGCTTACTTAGTAGCCGATTCTTATCTGTACATATATCGCCCACTGTCAATTTAGGGTAGTTTGTTCACTAGACCTAGTATCGGGAATTTACCTGATTTTATAACTACGAAAACGAAGGATTTCGCAGCTTATTTTAACGGTAATACATGCTAACATTTGCATTGACTCGGCGCTTTTAGTCACCCGCTTCAGCAGTAGCCATTTGACCATACGTAGATTAAATGACTGCTGTCATTTCAAAACTTTAATTCGCGTTTATACGATGTGGTTACCACAAACTTGTACAGCCATCTTCAACAAATAACAGCACCTCACCCCAGTTGCTTTTCAGCCAACAATAGGAAAAATTCCGTTAGCGTATACAAAAATTCTACTTCTTCACGAGCTTTAAAAAAAAGAAGCGAATACTCCCTCCGTTTTGCCACAGAGTTACTAACATGGTATAGCGAGACGACGTTATAGCCAAAAAAATTCCTGCATCCCTCATCCACACTTCCTTTATCCAGATCAACCAACTTTCCTTTCATAATAAGGCCAGTCTAACCACAACCAATTAACAACTGTTATTTTTTAAAGTGTTCCAGTTAAAGGTATTGTGACCATTAATCATTTTGATCAGCCAAGTCCCATTCAACAGTGCGCTGTTCAAGAAAGCCTGGTCAGTGGTTTTCATTAGCCATTCGGATGATTACTTTTATAATGTATACATTTTTTTTTTCAATAAAAAAAAAAAAACTGTTCCATGTCCCAAATGATTCTAAGACATTACTAAGACATTAGTAGAATGGGATTAACTGAATCACAATTCCAATATTTTAAATTTGGTTCAGTATATATATAAAATGTTAAAGTTACTAAGAATATAAACACTAACATGGATTTGATACATTACAGTGAATTAATGTTTGATTTCTGCATATTTTTGGCACTTATCAGATCTTCAACACCAAACTCAATATTAGATAAAAGGGACCCCTGAGTGATCAAATAAGTATCATTTGCCACCTTTAGCAGAAATGGCTTACTAGAAGCTTTCTGCAGTTATTTATTAGTCTCTTCAAGCTCTTCAAAGAATTTTGGTCCACTCCACATCAGTGGAATTCTGAGCATAAACGGCTCATTTCAGGTCAATGTTAAGGTCTAGACTTTGACTAGGTCATTCCAAAATGTATAATATCTTGTTCATCATACATTTGAACTTGCTTGTGTGTTTAAGATCGTCTTGGTGCATGGCCCAACTGTGCTCCAGCTTCAACTCAGACAGATGGCCTGATATTTTCCTGTAGAATTATCCGATACATAGCAGAATTCATGGCAATTCAAATGACTACAAGGAGTTCAGGTCCTGACGCAGCAAAGCAGCTCAAAACCATGACACTACCACAACTATCGGTTCCTACGATGGAATGCAGTTTTGTTTTTGTCAGAAATAACAGGGCCGATGTCAGCCAAAAAGTTTTTTTTTTTTTTCCAAGTAAACTTCGACAAGTATTCACATTCTAACTGAGCAGTGGTTTATGCTTTGCTACTCTGCAATTAATCATATTTTGTTCAGTCCCTTTCTGAAGGTTGAGTCTCTAATACTGCCCTTAGCCAAAGCAAGGGAGGCCTGCAGATCCCTGGATGTTAACGTAGGGTTCTTTGTGATTTCTTGGATAATTTTAAACCTCTCTCAGACAGATTTCGGTAAGGACGGCAACTCCTATGAAGACTCAAACCTTCATCCATTTAATTGGGTAGAGTTAAATCTGGGGCAATAATGTTTTTCACACTAGAAGATCTCCTGTATGATTATGTTGCACAGCAAACAAACGAAAGAAGCACCAACCTTTGGTCATTTACAGTCAGACTCCCTTCTCTATACTACTACAATCCCAAAAGAATCTGACCAAATTCCATGTGCAAAAATGCAGAAAATCAGACATTAATTTCAGGCTTTTTCATGGTACTGAGTAGATCTCTTGGTTACCTCAATAGTTTTTGCAATTGATGATATACAGTTAGTTTATGGTTAGTCACAACATTCCAAAACAACTATGGCTTCTTACCTTACAATTGGCCGGACTTGTCTCCTTAAATTTTTGTCTTCTATCCCTTACACGCAGCTTTGCTTTGTCCCGCTCCTTTTCCTTCTCTCTCTCCGATGTATTTAATGTGCTGGCTTGAACTTTACTTCCATCTTTCGTGACAATCCCTCCTCGATTCTTTCGTAATTCAATCTGTAAAATGTTTTGGTAGGGCACGTAACAAAAACACAATCTCTCCAAAAACATATCTTAAACCATTTAGTTTTTTTGAATGTTATTTGTCTTAAACGGTTGCAAAGGCTCTCTTTTTAAAGAGAAACCTTGCAACAGTTTAAGACCATAGATTTACAAAAAAGTAATACCATGGGATAGTCTCAGTACTGCCATTACAGTCATATAAGTGGAACTAGCTCTGCCATTTCTCTGAAAATTATAACACTGATGCTCACCTTTAACGTGTCTGGCCCAGGACTCTGGGAGGTTGCGAAAATGGTGGGAACAGCGTCTTCTCTCAAAAACTGTCTTCCATTGTAATCACGGAAACAGTCTGGTTGAAAATGCTCTGAGCAGAGACATGAATTTGCGGTTGGAACGAAGGACTTTCG
Organism: Hiodon alosoides; assembly: GCA_025775065.1. Lineage (NCBI taxonomy): Eukaryota > Metazoa > Chordata > Actinopteri > Hiodontiformes > Hiodontidae > Hiodon > Hiodon alosoides. The sequence continues at coordinate 840 of JAOYSI010001715.1, read as the reverse complement.
GCCAAGACTCTGCACCCATTGGGCAGCGAGCTGCGGCTTGCTAATAGGAAACCTGCAATTATTTATACACAAGTGTACTTAAGAATTTATACATTTACTTACTTTGGCAAACAAGTGATAGGTCTGGAAACAGTACAGACCACATTAATGAAACACCGTAAACAGAAAGGAAACGTATTTGTAGTGATCCGCTTTTTGTCACATGAACCCGTTTGAAATAGGTATAACATAGGAAATAGGTAAATCAAGTGATGCATCCATTTTAAAACAATTGGGTGCAGAAACATAATTATTATAGAAATGTATAATACAAATACAACTACAATACATTATTTTCAAAATATTAACGTTACAATTATTGAGCTAGAGCATTTCAAATCAACACAGCATTTCGACAAAAACAAAAATCACACAATCGTAAAGATGGTAAACCTCACCGGTAAAAACGTATCTCGGACCCCTTTATGAACCGATTTGTACAACCCACAGCAGCACAAGACACCGGCATGGCGAAAACAAACTCATACACATGCAGGGGAATCCGCGTTAGTACATTTCGTGCCTTCTCTGTTACAAAATGGCATCTGTATATACCGAGAAGCTCGAGTTGCGTGATGGCTCATGGGATAAAGGGAATGACAACCCTCAGCACCACAGTATGGAGTGAAAACACTGCTATAATCACATAAATATAAAGAAAACATTGGTGATCTTTGAATATTAAAAAGTTAATATATATATATATATATTTTGGTAAACGATACGCCATGGTGATATGTGTGTTTACACACACACACTCATATATATATATATATATATATATATATGAGTGTGTGTGTG
>JAOYSI010001714.1:0-16816 GCA_025775065.1 Hiodon alosoides | reverse complement strand
TATTTATTTTTTTGCTAACCTTGGATGGAAGTTTACAGTGTAAAGGTTAACAGTAGCCTGAGTGTCAGAGTTACCCTCCAACTAATAAACTAATACTAATAAAACTAATCAAGCTAAAGTGCACTGCTGTTATGTCACTGGCCATTACTATAGAACACTTACGAAAGAATTGTGCAGTCCTGAGTGCTATTGACTTTCACTCGAACCTGGGACCCCACTCCTAGATTCTCCCCTCGGATGGTTACTCTGGTGCCTCCGGCAAGGGAACCGTTCCTGGGCTCCATCGAGAGGAGCTTGGGGCTCTGAGGTGACAGAAATTGCTGTCATTCCTTCACAGCAATGGCAAGCAATGGGACCCATCTTACGTTAAAAAATTTAAATTACATTTCTTATGTTTAAATTGCATGGAGCCATTCTTACATGTAAACAGTAAAGAGTAAAGAGTTTCTCTTCACAATGAAAGTGCTGTAAAGTGAAAATGTGAAAAATTTCACCACGGTGAAATGTGTCAGGCAGTGATTTGTAAGCCTTGTAGGACATGCAAGGGAAGTTGTTTTGCCCTTGGAAAACTAACCATAATGCTCCAATGTTTCCATGTCTGAGACCCCTTTTGTTTCCAATGAACTTTAAACTAATTCTCAATTAAACCGGAACATTTAACACGGTGTGTTAAATTACCGTAAAACATCGATGATTAGAAATGATTAGTCCCGATGCTGTCAATAAAGTCTTTCAGTCTCTCATGCTAAGCTTTTCTAAATATCTGCATACACATCCTGGGGCCGAAACGATCACTATCCTGGGGTACTATCTTTGCTACCTGAAGCTCACACTTCCTCTGTCTGAGCCACAGTGAGCCCTCTCGTCACGAGCAGAGGGCTACAAGTGCTTTCTGGAGGAAAACGGGATATCTGCATTCCGGAGCATTCACTCTGCTTATTCCAGCCCTCCCCTGCTCCAGGAAGAACCTCCCAACCTGCCCAACACACTTTTCATCCCCCAAGACAGGATCCACTTCCTCTGGGAAGAAAGGATGCAAAGGGGGGGAGGGAGTTTCCAAGGCCTATTGTCAATGGGGTATTGGTGTTTACTAAGGCAGATGTTTCCTGAGGAGAAGAGGGCTGAACTGATGTCTGAGGAAAGAGACGCAGAGTTTACTTCCTTCCTGTCTTGGTGAGGACAGCTCCGCGGTCTGAGAAGAGATTGCCTCACACAGAAAGGAAATTTGGAAATGGTCCCACGTACCCAGTGAGATGTTTACTGTTTGTTATTCTGTGTGGCGTCGGAACGTTTACAGCTATTGTATTGCTATTGGGAGACCAACTTGTGGAAAAAAGAAATGCCATGCAAAAAGAAATAAAACGACAACAAACAGACTTAAATGTAGGGTTTCATTTCATCAGTATGGTACAGTGTTTCCCAATCTTGATTCTGGGAGCCAACTGTGCATACTGTTTTTTTCTACCAACAAAGCTTTTGTCATCCAGTCTGGACTTGACACATTTTGATTGTTAACTGCCATAGAAGTCCGGAACAAATTTGTTTGCCAGTGAAAAGATAATTAAATTGATTTTTTAAGCTTATTATATCAATAAAAGGTCAATCTTTCATTTAAATAATTACAATTTTCAGAATTAGAAAATTCCCGATTGTGTAAGCAGTCCAAATTATTTACTGTCTTTTTAAACAATTACTATAAAATTTGTATTGCAAAAAACACAAAGCAGTTGTTCCAGGGACCATTTTTTAAATTAAGAACTCAGTTGAACCTAATTAATTAAGCATACACAGGGGGTGCCAGGGCCAGAAATGGGAAACACTGACATAATTCACACTTAGGAAAGAATGGAGGTGAGGGCCAATGAGCACAAAAAGCTTGTTTTTTCTGCTACTATGCTCAAAAACACTGGAACAATGGAAATGTTTGCTTTTGTTGGCAGTGAATATAATAGCACCTTTTCAGGAAATATAAATATTCAGAAGACTCTAATACTTATATTCAGGATTACTGTGAAGTGCAGTTCCACACTTTTACAGATACACCATAAGTTGTACGAGGTGAGGAAAATCAGAGTGCAACCTCACCACGTATGAAAACATCTCAGGGGACCTGCCCTCAGCATTCTGACCCACTCTGATGGTCACCGTATTCGACATCTTAGTCATGGACCTCTTCGTCATACAGACCACTCTGAAAACAGGACACGCACGCGGACACACACACACACACACACACACACACACACACACACACACATTTCTGAAATCAGCAAGAGTAAAACTAAACACTTGAGCAGAAAAAGCTAAATGAATCAACCTTAAAACTCTTAAGTCAACACCAATATCACGGCAATCCACGTAAAGTCTGCATCGGCTCAAGGAATCAATGGCTGCAAACAGCTAACCGACACTTAAATTACTCACACTGAGAAATATTGAGGCGTACATTGTTTTACCTATTTTGTGTCTATTAAAATAAAGCTCTGAATACGGGTTCTGACACATTCTGCACTGTGCACCTCTATCCAAGTACGCATCACTGACCCGAAACAAGTTACAAGCACCTTTGAGAATAAAAGAGTACATATACCAACACAGCAACAAAAATAAATGGGATTTTTGAAGGTGTACGTATTGGCTTCACTGGGTGGTATCCAAGTGAAGTGTCCATACTCCCAAGTCTGCTCTAGTATCTCCACAAACACATGCCTCTGATTAAAAACCGTCGGGATGTTCCTTACTGTCCCTTGTAGTGATGACCCCACCAAGACATAATCATTACTAAGCATTAGAATTCCAATCAGCTGCTGAAACCTCTACCTTTTTTATAACACTGGTAAACGTGTGCATTTCGGAAATGTGAACACAGACCCGTATCGTTATTTTTTCCACACAAATTAATGATTAACTATTTTGATGTGAATAAAGATCTTGAACAGAACTAGAAATTGGCTGAAATGTGAGATAAATATTCCCCGTCAAAGGACAGATGGTAAAAGTCAACTGAAGATCCAATCAATAAAACGCTGGCTTGAGTGACTTGAGTGAACAGAATAACACCACGTCTTTGTGTGCAAAGTTCTGAGTGAGCGGCATAATAAATCATTTTCAATTGGCACTGTGCCTCAGACCTCAACCATGCAAGCAGATCTGTCTATCCGCTCCAGGTTGGGAGACAAGGGCTGGCTGGCCAGGCTGAAAGGTGAGGAAGGATGAAGGGGACGGATAATGGCGAGGGGAATTGGGAACGGAAGGAGGATGTGAGCCTGAAAAGCGCTTACTGCTCAGAGACGATGTAATGAACCAGCTCACAGGGAATGCTGCCAATGGCCACGCTCACATTGGAGGCCCTGCGACCCAGGTTCCTTCCTTGGATTGTGAGCAGGGTGCCCCCCTCCAGTGGCCCACTCATAGGCGTGATCTGTGGGCAGACGGAATGGGGGTTAGCTAACAGGAAGTCTGGAATGTGTAGAGCGAGGTCAAAAGGGAAATCTTACTTTATAGGCTGATCACAGCGAGGCAAACAAAATTACAAAGACTGCTGCTCAGTCTCCACCCCACCCAGTGATGTATTTGCACAACATATACTTCAATATAATTACATATACTATTACAGCGCACAAAGCTATATTATTAGCATTATTATAATTATTATTAATAATCAAGTGACGGTCCCATTGGTAACTAAGATGAGTGTGACCTAGAGGGTCACCCACGCTGGAGAGTGCCATGACAGAAATACAATCTCTGCTCTCTTTTTAAGAAGAAAACATATCTGTGGAGTAGGGTCACATCCTCTTTGCTCCTTTCTGCCTGTGTTTTGTTAATGGAGAACCGGCTTTGTACTACCAGGCTATCGTTGATATATTTTCCTGGCATGAAAACAAACAGCATTCTTCACTCAAACTTAACAGCCGTGTCATTCTCCCTGCTACGTCCCGTGGCATTCTCAAAGGCACAGAAATGCTCTTTCCGATAGCTATCACACTGTCTCCACCAAAAGCAGTCTACCATCAACATAAAGCCTAGCATGATAATTAGGATAATAAGTCCCATTTTTCCCAGCTCTGAATCCAGGGTAGGCTATTCAGAAATATAAACAAATAAAGGGATTGAGAACAACCTATTTGCTAAATCTACAAAGTCTTGGAATATGAAGATCTTCCCGAATGAAACCAACACAGACGCAGTTGATTGTTTTGCTCCATCAGGAGAAACAGATCGCCCTCAAGCTGAGCCTCCAGCTGGTGGCCACGCAAGGCCTGCCACAGACGGCATTGTGGGCGTTCGCACAGAGGGGGGGGCGGGCCATCCTGTCAGGTGGACACGACTGAGCTGGACCACATCACCACTAAAACGTCGGCCGTGCCCGGCCCCTGTGATGGATGTGCTTACCCTCCAACTAAACACTTCCTCCATATCGGCAGGAAGTGTTTAGCAGGGCCGATTAGGTTTCATATTAACTGCGTTTCCCGTTTAAGATGGTAGAGTAGATTAAAATGTCGACAACGATATCAGTGCAAATGTAATAGGACAATCTGTCCCCTTCCATGCCGTGGAGATTAACCGGTAAATTCTATGTGGTAAATGAGTGATGTATTTCAGTTTGTTTAAGACATGCTGTAAATGTTTGTCCACAAATACAGTGTGAAAAGGAGTAATGTAGCTCAACTTATTGCTACCAGTTAGGTAAAGATACAAAATTTTACAAGGGATAATTATGTTTTACTTGACATGAAATGCTTTAGTAAATATCGAGCAGTAGTAATTGTGAGTAGTACTATTTGTGCTGGCAAAGAGCATCTGCTACGATAAGTAAATACAAGAAATAAATACCTGGCGGATCTCGGGGTTTGGGCACTGGGTGTTGAGGGGGTAACAGGTATCCCGGAGTCTGCAGCTGTTTTCACACCAGGCACAGAGATGTCCTTGGTCCTCCCGTGCCCAACACTGTGAGCAGTCTGTTCTTCCTGCCTCACAGTTGTACACATCCACTGAGAGAGACAGAGCGAAAGAACCCCTAAGTCAAGTGCACATCCACTGAAAGCAAGAAGGAACCCCAGAGTCCAGTACACATCCACTGACCGCAAGAAGGAACCCCTGAATCCAGTACACAACCACTGACAGCAAGAAGGAACCCCTGAGTCCAGTACACAACCACTGACAGCAAGAAAGAACTCCTGAGTCCAGTACACAACCACTGACAGCAAGCAAGAACCCCTGAGACCAGTACACATTCACCGATAGAGAGCATTTTCATCTAATGGATGGCATCTACAGTGCCTAGCAACAGTATTCAGAATTGAAATGCCTCAGAGCATATATTTATATAAAAAAAATAATAAAAAAGGAAACACTGAAACATCTTGGGAACACTGACCTGTCAGGGGTATAGGGCTGTCAATGTACTTGTCCAGGGAGCCCATTCGCCTCAGATTCAGATGAAACACCTGGCTACTCTCCATCGTGGTCAGCTGATGACACAGAGCCAATAGAGGTGAGCGGAGCTCCCAGCATTTGGCTGGACTAGAGTCACCGATATCAATACTCAGTAACACCTATCTCCCTTCCTCAATCATTTAGGCTCTCTCACATTTGATAGATGCCTTCTGAAAGGTGTTTACATAAACACCAGAAATAGTGTTTATGTAAGACTTCCGGAAATATCCAGCTGTATAAATTGCATAGGATTAAAAATGCATGCCTATCAAATGTGTATTGTACACTTTTCAATAAACCAGTAGTGGATAATTTCATGAATTCTGAAAAATCATAAACATAACACAGCATCTCAGACAAAACCCAGCACTCCACATATCATTATTACAGTTTTCATTTCATCATCGACTTAACTCTTGTGACTTCTGAATTTACAGAATTTTTACAAAATAAATGGTATTTTCCCAATATTTTTTTAAAATAGTGAATTAGCTTAACCCTTTAACGTTCTGCTCAACAGTTTGGTAGAGCAAAGAAATACGTTTTTTTCATCGCTTTTGTCTTAGTGAGGACATTAAAGGGTTAAGACTAGGTGTAAGTCGCTAGTGTTTACGCACCACTCAGTGGTTTACTGCGACCATTTTCAGGGTGATAATAGTTACATTTCTTACACAGTGCCAGACGAGGTGGGAGGAAGGCGGCACGCGCTCAAAGCTCAAAGGCAGGATGAGGACTGGGGTGGGGGGTGTGTGGGTACTTACCGTCACACCACTACACTTCACTTCATTGGGGCCCAGCCACTTAGCCTCGTAAAGTTGTTCTCTTCCAAAATCACACTCCAGTGCAGTACCCTGGGGCAAACGAAGCAGCAGGTTCCACATTTAGGCAAATGAGCAGTGAGTTCAATCAACCCCCCATGGTGAAATCTGGGCATCTCTCAGAGCATGGCTGAGCATTAATCCTTGTACTTCTCTAAGCCTCCTTTCACCAGGTTTTCTATAAGGGGACAGTTACATGGGCCTTGTGCTCCACGTCTTAAACATAACACATAAATGGTATTTTCCCGTAATGTCTGAGAGTTACAAAAGCCCCAAAAGTCTGAAGCATATAAATGAAAACACTACACACTAAAGGCAATGTCTAAAAGTCTGTTATCTGGATTTAAACACGAACCTTATGGGTTCAGCAGTTCAGTAGGAACTGGAGAGTTAACTTTGCATAGCCACTGTGCCCGTGTCTGTGAATCATGTCACCAAAGACATTCAGACAAGGAAACAGTGTGCGAAAAGAGAGCAGGACGCATTTGTTGAGCAGGGTGCAGGCATGTGGGGGGAGCAGGTAATGGTTGGGATGTGATGCACGGCACAGCTAGGTGATGGGGGGCGATACATTAGACATTACATAATCTAGCACGCTCTTCGTGAAAACTACAATGAAGTCTTGTTTGTCGTGCAGACAGAGACACACATGCCCACAAGCCGTTAAAAAAGTGAAAGCGCTTTGCACAACTTTGGTACCTTCTCTACGTTGTTGAGAGAAACAGTGAAGTCCGAGGATACTCCAGAGGGTAATGGGGACAACTCAGAGGGGTGCAAGCTTGGACATAGTGCTGCATTCTGTTAAGAGAGACAAAGGACTGAATGCAGAATGCTGACAGGGTGCACACAATACAATATTTCTGTTTATATGTTGAGAGGAGTGTCTGACTTGGTGCAGTCTCCGCCCTGGAAGATAGTCGTAGTATAAGCAGTAAGCACCTTATTGTTTTAAGATCAGCAGACCAGAAAAGCCCTTCCCAGTCCAGTATAAATCCATTAATTTTGCAAGATCGGACAATTAGAACAAAAATCACTTCAATCACTAATAACATCACATCAACCTGACGTAGACAACAAAAATACAAGGTCTACCAAACTGAGTTGCGTTATTCTGGGTGTTGACAAAAAGATAGATACAGATACAGATACAAAAAAAACAGATACAGATTTAGCCATAGATGGTACTAATGATATGCCCGTGTCAATGTTAGAGTATTGTAAAAATTAACACTCCGTCAAAACCCTCTGTGTACAAAAAAGGACTGTGTACAAATGGGTTTCCCTTTGTGAGTGGAGGAGAATTCTAGTGGACTGGGAGGGCGAAGGCTTGTCGTTGGCTTTGCACTGCTGTTAAGTCAACTGGATGTGAGCTCCAGGGTGCCATTGTAGCTAATGCCCAGTGCGAAAGACATACTTGATCTGATGCTTTCACTTCATGTTAATAATTCCCTCCACACAACCTAGCGCCGCTGCCTTTTCTCCTTTCAAAATCAGTAATTAGCTTGATTATGGCTCCTAGATTGTAAAATGATGCGCCGTATCAGGATATCACTTTTATAGCCCATACCTCCAGCAGGGAATCCTGGGAATCATTCTTACTGGGGACACAGGTGTTCTTCTCCTGATTCCAGTGACACCTCCCCCTGGTGCTTAAACAACTGTTACATCTGAAACAGGCAGATAAACAAGAGGTCAAACAAGAATACACTACACTTGAGAACAGAAAAATCTCACTCTCCAGAGAGCTAAAACATAGGTTCACTGAATATGATAAAGTGCAGTAACACTACAGAGCGTGTTAAAAGGTATTTGTTACGCCTTAGCGTTTTTGCAGGGCACTGTGACTGTGATCTTGAAGATAAGAGAACGCCATGCGTCCAACCAACATCTTCCTACATAATTCTGCATAGAGCCACCAAAGGCATTTGTATGCCAGACAAATCAGACATCCAGTGAGATGCACACAACGCTGTCTCTCATGACTAGTATAGAAGTGTTATCTAGCCTATGGTACAGGGGAACAGAGCAAGCTTCAAACATACAGACTCTGAGCACTGCTACCACAAGCGTTTGTCTGTTTGTCTCCCAGGAGTTCTCCTGTTGCTCTAAATCGCCCAACAAACTTTTCCACATGCAATGCAACCATGAGGACTGGCTCAGTGAGAACCCCTTTTGAATATCTTAGACAGCATCAAAAAATACAGTATGGCTTACGTTTCATGCTTAATGGAATGCTGAGGTCTGTTGGTTATTAAATTCCTAACTCATTGCATCTACTTAGCATCCATTATCAGGAGTGTTTCAACACAAAACAATCATGATAAATCATACTGGGCAAGCACACCAAATAGGAATTAGAATTTTAAAGTTTTAATTAAATGAGCAAGACAATTTTATTGGATTGGCAGAACTACAAAAAAAGAAGGTTAAAACATTCAAACACATAATTTCCTGTGAAAATCACACCTCTGCTTTTAAGAGCGATGAGACAACAAATACACCACTGACCACTTTCACACCTTTAAAAAAAGCCTCTGAGAAAATGTTCTGAGAAACGGGAAACGGGTTTGCTTACATTTAAAAATGTAAAAAGAATCAATCTAAAGATCAGAAAATGTTATCCTTAGATATTGCAATGTTTGAGAAGAAGTTGGAAATGGGGAAGTGGCCAGTCACAATCAGTGCTGGCAAATCTTGTCTCAGAGAAACCAAATATGGCGTAACTCATCTAGTATCATATTAAGTTCCATATCCACGTAGGTTGTGTTTTTGGAGTCATTCATGCAGATTTGTATTCTTAGACCATCAAGATGTTGACATAGAAACTATTATAGATAGGTGTTTGTTTTATGACAAAAAGCCTTTCATGTCAGTGGCTAGAAAACTCATAGTATTAAGCGAATATCTGATGAGCTTCTGTAGGTCCAGAGGAGTGAAACGAAATGACTTACGCTTTCTTGGAGTTTATGGCGCCTGTCCTCTCACAGTCATAGACTATGAAATTCCCGGAGACCATAGGCACGTTGTTCACCCTAATGTCCACTGAAATGGTGACGTGATCTGAGGGATTTATGTGGAAGACTTAGATTACAGCATCATACAAAGAGCAAAAGCAACCTGAAAAACATCTAAAATACACTATATTGATGTGTAGACACCAACGGTATTATTACACAGTAACACACCAAAGGTAACACAGTACAAAAATGTTATGCTAAAAAGGTAAGCTCAGAAACCTGCAAAGGACATTCTATGGTGGTACTGAAGGCCATTTAGGAGAACGGGATACAATTGGGGTAAAATTGGGATCAGTTTAAACACTAAAGTAGTGATGAGTTTATTGAAGGATAACTGAGGTAAACAGGGATTAGAAGCTCCAGTCACCGAGAGTCAGTATCTACAGGTTATGAGCTAACGCTCAGTGAGCACCTGATTTGCAACTGAAAATACAAGATTTAATCATTAATAATCCAAATTATAGGTTCCATTAAGGGATCAGGAGGTGGGGAGAAAACTCTCAAACACTGTGGCTCTCGAGGACTGCAGTTGCCAACTCCTGATCTAAAACCAAACTATTATGCTGATTACGGAAGACAACTGATGCACAATTTCTAATGTGTGAAACGATGAAAAGACTAATCTGTGGAGCACCTACCCTTTCCAGGGGGAATACTGGGGTATTTGTCCCGGGGCAAGAGAGGGCAGGTTTGTATTTGGAAGGGTCCGGAGTCGGAGTGTACAGTGGCAACTGTAGAGATACCCCAGCCATAGTCACATTCCACCCTGAAGCCATGCAGGTCCGGAACAGTGCCATGTATCAGAATACCAAAATTCTGGTAGGGGGTAAGAGAGAAGGCACTGGTGTCTGTTACATGGCAGGCTGCAATTTAGCAATCAATCATAAATTTGAACCACATAAAACTCCACAAATTCTAAAGGTGACACGAAGCTGTCTGAGATATAAAATCCATCAGTGTAAAACTGCATCAGAAGGCTCTGTCTTACACTCCACTCTGACAAATTTACCATATGGCTGTCAGTATAAAGAGAGGCTTGACGAGGCTTGATGAAGTGCAACAGCAATTAGGTTAAAACGAATGCACAGAGGCTTGCAGAAATACGCAACTGACACAACCTGCCTGAAATAACAATGGGTAACTTTCTCACACTGCTTCCTGTGTGACCAAGCCTGAGGCAAAAAATAAACTGTTTCCATCACGGAGAACTTGCATGAATATAGACTGCGAACAGTCCATTCCATCTCAACCCAAAAACTGCTTTATTGGGTGGATGTCTGGGGACTGCTCAGGCTATTCAAGTAAACTGAACTCTCTGTTGTGTTCCTGGAACCATTCTGAGATAATACAATGTATCAATGTAATCAAAGGTAAACGGTACTGGTTTTAGCTGATAAGAGTGGAACCTGGTGTAGTTGTCCACAGCAATAGCCCAGGATCGACGCGTTTTACGTCCCCGAGATGACATTCTGCACACCACTGTTGAGCTGCGCCCTCACTTGCCTGTTTGTGGCCTGCCTGTTAGCTTGCACAATTCTTGCCATTCTCCTTTGACTATTTTCTCCCTCAGTACTGCTATTGACTGGTAAACCCCAAACGCTGCTGTGCGTGAAAAGCCCAGGAGGGTGAACGTTTCAGAGATACTGGCACTGTCTGTCATCAAAGTCACTTGGGTCACTCTTTTTGCCCATTCTAACTGAATGCCTCGATGCCTTTCTGCCTGCTTTAGCCCGCCGCAACCAGGTGACTCACTGTCTGTAGGAGCGATCTATTTTCGTGGACAGGGTGGTTTATTTAATGACGGCCACTGACATTTGCCACAAGAGAGATCAGTAACTTTACCTTGATTTTATAATTTTTCATAATTTTTACAAAACTATTTTATTATATTGTATAACAATGTAATTATATAAGGAAAAATAGGACATTCTGTAAATATAACCAACCCATCTTCATCAAGTACCTTAGTACCCTGGATATGCAAGAACCTTTAGGCCATACCTCAATGTGTGTAGTTGTGCTGATCTCTGATGGTGTAATTTTCATCGACGGACATTGTGAGCTGCCCTCACTCAGTCCGATCCAGGACTGTGGCTGCTGCTGGGAGGCGCATTCCCTCTGGATTGAACACCTGTGGGGGTGAACTGGCTCAGAGATCAGGGGAATAACAAGCATGGATAAGCAATCCTCCAACATGTGGTTACAGCATACCTTTCCCACAGACACCATTTCATTACAATACAGCTGGCTGTTACTAGATTGGGTGGGCTATTGCTTGTATGTTCAACAATAAGATCATAACTGGCCACTCAAATCTTGCTGTAAATATACCAAGGACATGATGACCAAATCATGCTCAGATTTGTGACATTAACTGGCATTTCATATTGACCCTCAAATTATAAATAGTCATTCCCCTGTGTTTTTCAGTGGTTAAACACTGAAATTGGGATTGACCGCGGAGCCCGTGTTTTTCCTGACTGCTTTTAGAAAACAGTAGTAGGAACTGGCTCAAGCCAGGAGTTCTCTCCAAAACTAAGAATTAACAGGAGTAATTAGTCCAGTTTTTTTTTCCCCTCGAAGGCAAGCCAGAACCTTCTGACTGGAAACGTGATTTATGAGTCATCTCCCCTCCTCCTCCCAAGCCATCCAACAGTATGTACCAGTGCAAGCTGGGGATTTTTTTGTACTTTTCTTTAGAAGAGACACAGACATTTCAAACTGCCAACACTGCTCACGTCTCAGCGATTTTCACACGCCCAGACTGTGTGAAAAGAATCACAGCCTCCCAAAATAAACTGAATTCAATCTAGAATGAGACAATTAAAACTTATGCCCAACAAACTAACACTAACATCTTGAAGAGCACAGCAGTGCTAAACATTAACACAGCATGAGGAATTCAAACAAAGAACATTTTTGAATTAAAGAATAGTTTGACCGTCAGTCATCAGGGTGCTTTTCAAAGAACAGCCCCTTGCAGTAGTCAAACCTATTTTTTTCTCTGACTTGTTTTCCAGCCAGATTCCCTAGCCCCTGTGCTGCATCACCAAATAACTGTCATCAACCAAATACAAGTGCAAACCACATAGTTACTGACATCATCTCAAAAGGATTATTAGCGGAATCTGACATTTCCTTCTCAAAACGCAATCATTTTTGTCAGCCCAACAAAGCTGAGCTGAAAAGCAGTGCCAAATCTGGATCACAGAACAAGCTTGGAGGCCTTCCAAACCTTACAGTGCGAACAAACTGCTCTTCACAACTCCACGCCCACAAGCACTGAGCTGTTAACTGCACTGGTTGAATCACACAGCCTCACAAACAGTAAACCATTTCTTCTCCATCTGTATAAGGCTGGACATTGACACACTGAGGGAGATGTTAATGACAACCAGTTCAATATTGACAGAAGAACTAATAATCCTCAATTCAATCACCTCAATTCAATCACTGAAGGATGACTGACAAAGAGGTCTACTTGCAGAATGACTGAGAAAAGGGTCTACATGCCAGGCTGGATGGCAGATGGGCAGTGTCAGCCAAGTTTACAGGCCGATAAATTGGAACAAAGGCTTTAGGTCTTTACCTGCTTTCCAGTGTGCACCACCCACAATGGGCATCACCAGTACCCAGGCAATCACTGCAGCTGGTGTATTGGTCACACTTTGCCACCTTCACCCGTAGGAGCTGCAGAGAGAAGAAAATGCCATTTTGATTTGAAATGGGATATTATTGTCAAATGAGTTGCAACAAAACTAAGGCTGGAACATAATGAAATATTTGGCAACCCGGTAATCACACTTTACAAAACTGTATTCAATAGTGTTAAGCGGGTTGCCAAAGTTTTGACTTGGTCCCAGCCAAAATCCATATAAATCTGTACAATTGGCTTAGAAATATAAAACATAAGTGGACATTGGCGCAATACCCTGGTCATTTTGCAATGTTCATTTTGCATCAGTTCCCATTTTCAAAGAGAATGAGAAACAGCTTATGTGAAAAACACTGTGGCTGCAACAGTGAATTGTGGGGGGAATTTCCATGTTACTGCATCTCTGGGTCATTGGATGCACAACTGTGCTCAGCAGCAGAATCCTCTCAGATATACAGTTACTCTTATTATTTACAGGTGTGTATGCTTTGTTGCTATGAGACCTCGCAGAACTCCCTTTACACAATTCCTCATGTGAAAGCAGTAGAGGGCTTTCTGATGTCCTGCTGAGAAACTAAATATAGTATAGAGAACTGACACATTTCAATTGCCAAACAAATGTCTGGTACTTTTTAGTTAGTTTAAAAAACCTTTTTTTAAAGCAACATCACCAACGTAATCATTATTGTATTTACTGCTACTGAAAGTACTGTACTGTACTCACCGCTAAGGGCTATTTTCAATTCCAGTTCTATACCTATAATATCCATAAATTAATGTTTATTAGAAAAATATTTTCTTGCAAGTGGCCAACATTAAATCAATGATTTGCGTGCTTTGCAGATTAGAACAAACATCTGCAGCCTGGTCACACCTGATTAAACACTAGGTATTACAGTTCTCATTATGTAATATGATAATCTGATTTCACCTTCTACCTAACTTAAGATTTGAATCTCTCTAATGGTCATTTTAGGGAATGAAGGATAATGTATAGATTATATCCCCATCACAATAACACAAATAAAAAATGATAGTTGTTTTCAATATCCAATGTTGTGCTTTGTGATGTGAGCATGGAATGTCACTGTCAATGTACACTAAACTTAAACCATCTAAGGAATAGAAAGTAAATTGACAGATATGAATCACACTTACATGATTGGTCGTCATGAGGTAAAGGTAATTGCTGTCATTGGGGTCAAAGGTCATTAAATGGTGGACAGACTCGCCAGGAGCAATCTTCAGAGACCTCTGATTGGCTAGAGTCAGGTTCCTCAGGAAATTGAGCTAAAAAGAAAAAAATTTTATTCAAATCTTAACATGTCTGGGGAATATTTTATGGTCTGAATAAGAAACTTTGATTTATATTTGTAATGCACCACAAGGTACAGGAACAGAACACTAAGTTGGAAGGTGCAGGGCAAATGGGAGCAGAGGGTGATTGAACCAGTGCACATGAGCTTCAGGAATGTTAATGGAATGATTAGTGGGAACGAGTTGGGTGAAGTGACTGATAAAATATTGTGAGGAACTGTGACAATATTCAGACATTTAATGAAAGGTAGCGCAATAAAAACATATATTTATAGTAATGTTATTTTAAGGTTAGAAACTGCATTGATATTAATCCATAATAAATTATTTTTCATATTCATAAAAGACAAATCTCTAAACAACGACATGCACAGATACAAACATGCTGACAAAAAGCTGACAAACTTCTACTGTCATTAACAGAAAAAGAGAGTTACAACACTGAAAACACTGTCTAAAGTAAGCTTCAGCAGCTGTAAAAAAAAAATGAATAGACTGTATTAGTATCAGTGCAGTAAAACAAACACCTGTTGTGCTATAGGTCTGAAGCCACTGAAGCATCCTTCCTATGCAGAAGCACTCAGCCACAAAAAGCTTTTTTGTGTGACGGGGAGGCAGGGTAATAGGAAACAGAGAGGGCCAACCATATCAAAGAATCTATAGGCAGCTGGTGGTGTATTGGTTATGGTGGCAGGCTTGAAACCAAAAGTCTGTTGTACCCTTGAGCAAGGTACTTAACCAGAATTGCTACAGTAAAATATCCAGCTGTATAAATGAATGAATGCAGAAATGTATGCTCTGTAAGTTGCTTTGGATAAAAACTTGCCTGAAGTCTCAATGTCCCTGTCTTGTGATCACCCATCAAATGGGAAACACAAATGTATCATGGTACACACAAACACACACACCCCCTTTTACATTCTCTACAGACACAAGATCACTGATTATTATACAGATCGATAAAAAAATGCTTAACATTTCAAGTACTTTCAGGGTTTCTGTAGTTTTTCTATTTTTTTGTTTTGTACCAGTAAAGTTGTGATACATTACAAAAACTATAGTATACCAGAAAGTTATGACAAGGAATTTGAAGGAGACAAAATTGAATAATATTTTTACTTAAGAGAAAAGGCCTGCTCTATCACAGATATTTCCAAACTCAGATATCCCTCTCTGCAGAGATATTGATTAGTCAATACTGATTAGTCAGACTTCAGCCTTGCCCCCCTAGATCCCAATTAAACAAAATGAAAGCTTTATAGAAAAAATATATGAAAGATTTTAATTAAAAAATCAAACACAGTAGTTTCCTGTCCTATATTTTCTATTTATTCTGAAAATAAAATGGTATTTTAAGGCATGACAAACTTATAACAATGAGAAGGCATTTTTGAATTCAGAATGACTTTGATTAAAAGAATTTTGATGATGTCCTGAGTTTTTAAAGGAATTTCCGGTGAGCCCTTCGATAATTTGATTGACGGATAAAGGGAAACTTATCTTGAGCTGACATGGGTCGGTGGTTGAGTGCGGGATCTTACCTTGCGCAGACGGCCATTGCTGGTGCCCAGGAAAACTACAGTGTTGTTGTGTACGCTATCAACAGCCACGGAGCTGAGGCCCACCGACAGAAACAGCGGGATGGCCCTCAGCGGCTCGCGCAAGGCGAGTGGGTGCTGGAGATGGGCCGCCCCGCAGTTCAGCTGCTCCGGCTGAAGCTGTCCATTGGGGGACCCAAACAGACAGGAATCAGCTTTCAAACATCATTCTAAACATTATAGCTGTTTAATCTAAGAAATGTTTGCTTAGGAAGGTCTGTATAATGTAAATATGAATTCAGGCGCTTATTTATTGTTATAAAGCCAAAATTTAGCATTTGATTAGCATGCAAAAAGAATTATGGAATACATTATGAAACATTGTCATATGACAATATACATGATTAGCATTTTCAACTAACCAGTTTAGCTGCGTACAGATAAGTCACAATTGTGTCACTTCAACTTGATTTGATGCATTGGAAGGAATGCATTTAAAACAGTGAATCACTGACATGAAGCTGGTTGAAACACATCAGACTGGGCTGAGTCAGAAAGAGCTGAATAGTCTCATCCTAAGAAGGATTCCCAGATAAACTTTACTGGCCCACTGGCTCTCGACCACTACACTCACCTAAAATAGTGTGTTTGTCTGATTTTAATATTGGGCTCTTAGCCATTTTGAAAAAATACATTTTCTACAGTCACATAAAACAAGTTTTAGCGGCTGAAACCCTTTTCTTCTCAGATGGAAGGGATTTTCCACACACTTCATCAGAGAAATTGTCCATCAGAGGGCATGCCACCCTATGTCTTGTGAGGTGTGTCAGGATTGTTTAAAATCCTTACCATCATAACAATTATATCCAAGCCACATTGTGCATCAGGGTTATGTGAATACAGTACTAACTGTATAACTAATTGCAATTTCTCTAAAGAAATTCATTTCGATCATTTGAGGGCGTTCATTTGGATTAGTTAAGTGCAACAGAGTGGGAATCACAAGCAGCCTACGATCTGTCAGTCTTGTAC
>JAOYSI010001713.1:5739-16817 GCA_025775065.1 Hiodon alosoides | reverse complement strand
ACCCAAACCCCCCCCCCACCCCCCCCCCTCCCCCCAACCCCTCCCCCCCACCCCCACCCCCCCCCCGCCGGCGCGGCGCGGCCCCCCGGGGGGGGGGGGGCCCACCTCACGTGTGATATTCTCTTTTTCAAACGCCAATATTTACTCCATTTTATTTAGCTGCCTTGTCTGAGAACTTTTAAAATGAAAAATGCATTTCTATAAAACCGCTTCATAACGGGTTATTAGCTTTCAAATCTATGTTATTGATAGCAGATTGCCATTCTCCGCTTCCCCCTCCTTCATGGTGATTAACTGAGCCACTTTAGATGGATATCTAATAGAAGCTGACTGTCAGCTGTGTTTATTTTTTTCTATTGTGGGTCCTTTTTTACCTACATGGCCAAATAAATCATGAAAATATCTTCACCAATATGTCTCATAAAGGACAGCACAACAGAGGAGAAGCCCTGGAGCTTCGGCGTTCAGGGGATTATGGGTGCAAGGCCAAAGAGAAGAAGTGCTCTTCACCGGGCGCGGTTCGGTTCTCATGGCCCAGCACCGAATACGCCCAATCAGGAAGGCAGAAACGAGCGTGGTCCTCCAGACTGCACAAGCCAGGCCGGTTGGCGTGTGGGGGAATGATTGAGGCGCGATTGGAGATGCGTGATTGCAGTGTCTGGTTATAGAGCCTCTTTGCTCAGGAATATTGGATATCAGCTTTAAGGACCTGGTGGGGAAGTTCAAGTGGAGCAGGCATCCTGTGTGCTATCTGTAAGTTATCCCGCGGAGAGCTGCAGGTTGAAAGGACTCCTGGTTCAGCACTGTTGCTCACGCACAGACGCTGAAGTAAGGCTTGAGACCCAAACTAACTTCAGAGCCGCTATCCTATTCTGATATGAGACAAATTGAGCTTATCTTTCCAAAACTGAGCTAGAGATTTTTTGTTTGTGTATCTGTCCAACCTGCTTTCTAGTTCGGTGAAAGTGCTCTACAAAAAAAGAATAATGAAAAAATAGCTGGCGTGTACCTATGGGATTTTCTCTTAAAGTGCAGTCGAAACTGTTCACTGGTTCCATTCCTGAAACGGCACAGAAACTGCTGTGATCCATTGTTACAGTGGACATTACGGTAGCTAACCCCTTGCTGTTGCTTTCCGGAAGAATCCTGGAGCATGCGTACAGACCTTGTGCATCTCATGTCATCTTGAGTTTAGGTTTTAGAATGCAAATAAAGTCAGACAGCATTGATAGATACTGTGGAAGGCCAGTAATGTGTTCAAATGTGGACATGTTATTTTATCTACTCTTGTTGGGCAGAACATCTAGGTGTCACATCCTCACACTATAGGGCAGTGTGTGACCTTTTGTAAACAGAATCCATGACCCATTGGTTTACACTTTTCTGACTGCAATCAATTTGTTTCTTATCTTAGCCAAAAAAACAGTTTACTTAGTGACCGAGTTAAGATTATCTGGATGGCTTTGGAATTGAATTATATAATCTCTGTAAAGCACTCTTACAGTCCACTCATTCATTTAATTTCAG
This sequence comes from Hiodon alosoides, assembly GCA_025775065.1. Lineage (NCBI taxonomy): Eukaryota > Metazoa > Chordata > Actinopteri > Hiodontiformes > Hiodontidae > Hiodon > Hiodon alosoides. The sequence continues at coordinate 15,290 of JAOYSI010001713.1, read as the reverse complement.
AGGCAGCCCGTTCCTCAGGGATTAAAATTTGCTCTTACTCCGAAAGAGAGAGCAACGGGGGAATAAAGAGTATGGCCGTTGGAGTTTGTGATTTGTTCAATTTCGGATATTTTTTTTCCCCAGACTGTTCCAGCGCAGTCTTACTATTTTAAGGCACACTGCAAAGTGCCTGTTGGAGGCCAGTCAATATGATGTCATGTTATGATGTGATGATGTTATGATCCTTTGCCTTAGTTTAAACACTATTCGCCGTTCAGAGGTGGAGATCCCTACAGGAGCTGAACCTTGTGTGAGAACATCTCTACAGCACCATCCCAGAGACATAACGTTTTTGTGTCACATGTCTTTTTGGTTTTTAAAATGATAAATAAATAAATCCATTTTAGAATCTGATAAATAAAAATGATGAATGAACTAAACAAACCACTGCTCACCCCAGCCCTAGGATGAGGCTTTTAGAAGAAAAATCTCACAGGAAGAGGAGCAAGGCCTGCCCTAAAATAACAACAATAGAGTAATGGCTCAACACTCCGAACAGAATTAAGGAAATAAAGAGGTGGGATTGGGAATATGATACCCTGCATAATCCTCCACTGTGTTTCAGAGACCTGTGACATAAGTCGAGTGGCATGCCCTTTGGATTGCTGAACACCCCTGACCGAACCCTCTTGCAAGCCCTCTACATCTGCTGATGTAGACGAGCGCATGTCACCAGGGGATCTCCACCCACCAGCAGCTGTGGCCGAGGTGAGATAGATGTGTCCTAACACTGGATAAATTGGCTGTCAGAAATACGCCATTAGCAAAATGGTGAGGGGCTGGGAAATTCGGGAAAAAAAGTGAGTGAGATGACGGAGAGTGAGGGAAATGATGTCAAATCGGGGCAGGCGATGGGGGGGGGGGGTTGTACAGGTAAAGTGCGAGCACAGAAACACTGAGGTGTCTGGGATTGATGTCGCCACTGGGAAATGAGCTGCCAAGACAACAGGCAGAAAGGGGGACACAAATGGAGATGAAGAGTCGGATCGCGTTGGGGAAAGCGAAGGTCATCCTGCGGTGGTAGAGTGGAGAGAGGGGACGCGCGGGTCATCGAGCACGAACAGCAGGCGCATGGCGGCAGCTGGAAAATACAAACACAGAGAAGGGGGAACCGTTTTCTGCACATCTGGGCTCTGGTGCAACCTAGACTGTTGCCACTGCCTCTTAATCACAAAGAACAGAGCCAGCTCAGGCAGTGTGTTTAGATGGATCAAGGGTCTGTTGACAAGTCCAAAGGGTTAGGGTTAGGTTTATGATAGGTGTTAGGGTAGGGTCCATTGACAAATCCGACGGCAAATGACCGAGGTAGTATTTTCATTTATTTACTTGAAGGGACTTCTCTGGCCTTGATTTCTGGCCAAGGTTAATCGAATATATTACTTTTTTTGTTAGAAATACACGAAATATATAACCACATATTTCTCTAATGTGTAAAGTACTTGTGCCCGGAAAAAAATGCATAGATTAGGCAGCAATTTGATAATAAGAGAAAGAAAATGAGTAGAAATTAATTAGAACTGGCAGAGAGTAAATAGCTGATGGGCAGGCTGGCACACAAAGAGAGCTACCGCACAGCTGGGGCACCGGCCCAGGAAAAGCAGACAGCCATCACCGGGCCGCGGCACGGCAACCAGATACCAACAACGCAGGGGAGAAAGACAAGTGGAGAGAGAGGCATCCACGGAAAAGGAACCAGGAATCACGTCACCTGCTCTTTCAGAGACGTCACCGCGGAGTGTTTGGATCGCAGCTGGGCCCCGTTTCTGCTCAATGCCTGATTTAGAACGACAGGGGCAACAGCCTCGCACTGCTGAGACCAGCAGGGAGCCCCCGTCCTGGAGACACAGCGGCTGGAATCGGCCCCCGGACTGCTCAGGCAACTCCTCTCTCCCACCCTTGTGGTTGTGTTGCGGCTGGTTATCCAGCCTCTCGACACAATTGGTTTAGAGAGAACCTAGGAGCACAGTCGATTGGAGTGGACCAACAAGATTCATAAGGCATTTCATGGGAGCACATTTGGCGGGACATGGTTATTTAGTCCCTTTTTTTTTTTGGAGAAAATAAATCTGGACAATTGTCAAGAGCCTCGGTGTTGGAGGTGAACATAAATAATTTCCGGCATTACATAATAATGAATGGAGCACTGTGTTGCGCGCGAGCTGCTGATGAAAAATGAGATGACAGGGAACAAAACGTCCCCTTGCTCCCTCGTGCTGGGGTTTTATTGTGTGGGGGCTGAAGGGGAGTCGCTGGTGGCCAGGACGGCCCAGTCACAAAAAAAAAGATTAATTACACTGTTTTTGGGGAGGGACGATACAAAGATGAGGTACTGTCATCCAATTAAGCGGCCCACTGATTTGGCTAAGAGAAGTTAGTTATGGTGTAACGAAAAACCAGACTCTCCACCCTGCTCTATGGACCCCCATTGGACAGATCGATAGAAAAATATAAGAGCTGTACAGCACACAGACCTTTCTCTCTCACTCAAAAACGGCAGAGGAACCTAGCCTAATGCCTAGGGCTCCTACGCCATTCACACCCAGCCCCCAGCCCCTCTGACTCCGCACATCACGTTAGAAAAGAGATTAATGGCCCTTACTTACGGACAATCTGAAGAGCAGGATGCCTCTCTCTGTTTCATCACCGCCACCCGCCAGCTCTGCACTTAGAAAACACGTTGGGGACACGGGAATGGCCCCCGCCATGTAGGTATGGGGAGGCGGGGGGGTGGTGGGAGGACAGGAGACCACAGTCTGAAAGGGCAAAGAATTTGTCACATTTTCTTGCACGAGTGCAGAGAAGAAAGCGATATCATTAATCTCCTGACATTTCAATACTGAATTAACCTTTCCTGTGGGAAATCTTGAGTCTCATTAGTCTTTCTGAGGGTTGAAAAAATAATAATCAATACAACAAGCTCTCCACAGCCCAGAGGAATGTACCGCTCTAGGGCAACGCATGTATTTTGGCTCCTGGGCTTTCATGATCACTTTCACCTGGGCAGGTTCCTCGGCCTAGGCGTTCTACCGTGAGAGATGGAATTTGCTGAGGGATGGAACATCAGCAGAAAGAGGAAGTCCACTGTGATTTCAGTGCAACACCGACAGCAGAATAAAGTCAGGGAAGAAAAAACATCAGCTGTACGTGGCTGATGTGGTCGAGGCAGCTTACCTAAGCGGGCAGTGCCTCTACATGGGCCACCCCCTTGTCCCTCACCCCGGTCATCAGTGGGGTTGGGGGAGCGGGATGTAGATCAGCAGGCGTGGAATGTGCTCCCCGGGTCATTCGCAACGACTCATTTAGATCCATTGTGCCGTCCAGCCGTAATCGCCTTGTGTCAAGTTCCTGTTCTGTAATAACAAAGAGCTTTCAACACCTCGATTTTGTGTTTTAACAAGAGGTTTTTTTTTTTGCCTTCAAGAATGTCTTGAGTTTAAGGGCTTTCTTTGGGATTTCTCTCCTACTTTGAGACGGTATCATGGAAATGATAGAGAATAGGCGTGTCCAGGCTCCTGAAGGATTCAAACGTGCATAAATAAACCACTGTAAAAATTAATTTATTGGTCAATCATCACTACTGTTGTTGTGTCAATGGGGTAGTTATGTAAAGAATTGAACATGACATGTTTCTGTTTTATATGCACTCTCCAGAGATGTCCTGGGCTTGGAAGCTGTGTAAATGAGACTTTATCTCCGTGAGAGCTGTCATTTCTACCCACGTCCACCCAAGATAAACAACGGAATTAAATGAACACAGTTTATAATATCATTCACGGACATAATAAGAATGCAAAATATGGCCATGACTCACAGAGTTTTCAGGAGTTACGCCAAGAAGCTGGTGAGAGGCTGAGAAGTGGAAGGGGACGTGAGAGGTGGAGAGAGAAAGTTATATTCTTGTGGGTTAATTGTGGGGACTCTGTTGGCACTAAATTAGGATGGTGAGATAGACTATGGCATACTGACAAATGGACCTGCCATTAATTGAGATTACTTCACTTTTATTAAATGTCTGAGGTTTGGTCCAGGTCCAGATTCCACTTCCCCCCTGTGAGATGAAAAAAATAATATGAGGAAAAAAAACAAAAAAAACTATTTTGACGTTAATGTAATCGGAGCGTTCCTGATCGCAGAAATGAAGTCAACACCTGATACACACATTTAAGTTATAAGAAGAATTTAAAGAATGAACTTTTACTAATAATTTTTATGTTTTTGAGCATGCGTGTGTGTTTTGCTTAAGTGTGCATGTGATTAAGTGCGTTTGAGTGTGCACGTGTGCGGATGTGCTCGTGTTTCTGTGTGAAAAAGCACTGGGGTGGGAACGGAAGACGGCGTCCCAGCATGCACCTGTAATGGGCTCCATTGAGACTTCTTCCTAGCTCACAGTGGCTGAAGGATGGACTCTCAGACAGCGCACATCTGCTCTGCTAATTATCCCACATTTCTCCACTTAAGTCTCATCTAGCTGTTCAAAAGGAAAACAACAACAAAAGGTGTAGTGGATTTGGACAAAGGGAAATTATTGGGCAGGGACTAACCTGACTGATCAGCTGTGGTTTTCCGGCCTTCAGAATTTGACTGCGTTTCGCAGGACGTCAGATTCTCAGACAACGATTCAGATCTTGGTGCATGTTGTCGTCGCTGATGGGAAACAGGAAGCACGGCCTGTCGACCCCTGTCTCCACGGTGAGCCCTTTAATTGCATCTCAGAGCCGTAACCCAGGTAGTCCACGCTTGGGTTTAACATCCTACTTCTCCAGCGCCTCCTCACAACGAGCAGACACACCTACGCTCATTAAAATGATGGATGGCAGCAGAGAGGACGCCCCCCTTCTCCCATACCCTTTTCTCTGAATTTGTTCTCGTTTAGGAAAGTGCTTATTAGTGCGCACCTGGGGGAAGGAGGGTGGAGGGGACGGAGATAGATACAGGGCTGAATGGCCTGAAACTGCCTGAAAAATATACACATGAAAAATTCTGAGAGAGCAATACGGAGCAATATTGTACGCTTTTTATGGTCGTTCCAAGACAGTTTGAGGTCGAGGTGCTTATTCTGACATGGTCATATCTACCTAGCGCAGGCAGTGTATGCAAGACAGGGAGTTCCTTGTGTTCAACTAACCTAATAGCTAACTGGTGAGGTAAAATAAATACCTGCGCACCAGCAGTCCGCGAGGACAGCAATTTGACATTTTTATTATGATATAACATAATATAATAACAAAATGTTTATACGGGTTGGTTTAGGGCAAATACATCATGGATTAGGGTCAGGGTAAATAAGTTTGATTTGGTTGGGTTAGGGAAAATAAGTCTGACCTGGGTTGGGTTAGGTAAAAAGCCTGATTTGGATTGGGCTATGGTAAATAAGTTTGATTTGGGTTTTTACTAAAGCCTTGAAGAGACATGTGTATTCCTCTCTCTCCATTACGCCCCCAAGATTGACCAGGAAGCAGCTTTTAAAGAGATGAGCTTTGTCACCAGCCCTCCTTTGTTAAACCATGCAATGAGCGGATGGGATAATAAACTGGCCCAAATCAAGTCTCATTCTCCAATTTGGCTCAAGTTGGCTCTGCGGTTTTGCCCTACAGCAATCTGGGTCTGGCTTCCCTAATTACCAAGTCATTTCTGCCATCGCTGACTCAGGATTTTGCAACCCCCCGCGCGCACGCGCGCACGCACGCACGCACGCACGCACGCACGCACGCACGCACACACACACACACACACACACAGGTGTGAGGTGCTGAGGCAGTGAAAATTATTGGATGCGGTGTAATCAGTAAAGATGGGACAGCAGAGAAGCCCCGGTAGCAGGCTAACTCAGCCTACCAATGCCCCTTGAACATACCAGCAGACAGCCTCTGAACTCTGCAGAGAACTAACAGATGCATTTCAAATGTATTCAAAAAAGTTCTTTTTTTTTTTTTACACCATTATAAATATACCTCACAGGTAGAGGAGAAACCAGGTCAGCGGTAGGCGTCCCAGCACAGTAGGGCCATTAACAAGGGCATACTGTGGTCCAATGTGTTGAATGTGTCACATAATTACCGTCTCTAGCTGTGAAATACACATTGTAAAATGTTTTCTAGCCAAAGACAATAATTTGTGTCCTGCCTAAAAATAGCTCCTTCCGTTTGTAAATATTTATAGACCACCTGGTCTATATCTACTTTATGAGTTGGAATAATTTTGATCAAATATAGCAGAGAATGTTTAAATTGTCCATGTAGACAATATGAGTTATCCGCTGAAAAGGCATTATCAGAGATTTATTTTTAATAGTCAGCAAATTAACAAATACTTACTTGTCAGGTTGCCTAAAAATTTCCCAGTACTTCACTACTAATAACGTGGTTAACTACTTGAATAAACAAATAGAAGTATTAACAGAAGAATAAGCCTGACTTTCCACCAGGATCTGCACACCTAGTACTATGCAGAGGTGAACAATATATCTTCACCATTTTCCCCCAATAAACATACACAAGTTTGAAAAAAATGAGTATGTCTTCTGAATCTTGCTTGCTTGACCCAATACCAACAAAGTTAGCAAAAGATTCTGTACATTCTGCATCAGCGCTGAAAGACGTTTACAAAACCATTTCGTCATTGTTCCCAAATCATGTTAGTTCATATTAAGCCAACTATAAAGAAATCCAATCTGGATCTATAATATCTGAGGACTTTCAGACCAATATTTAACCTTCCCTTTTTTATTCAAAAAACATATGAAAAAGATGTTGCTCAATAGCTAGTTGCTTTTACAGAATATAATGATATTTATGGGACGCTACAGCCAGATTCTTCGTGCAGGCCATAGCACTGAGACGGCACTTATTAAAGTTGTCAATGACATCCTAGTTTCTACCATAGCTTCTGGTAACAGCCTTCTGTCTGTACTAGTGCTTTTTTACCTGACATACCTGATCACCAGATACGTTCTACGCTTGGTCTCGATAATAAAGGAGGCGCTCGTTCCAGGGTTAGGTCATACCTAATAGATAGATTCAAATTTGTGCAAAAAAAAGGATGACCTGTCATTTTTAACTGAAGTCCAGCACGGCGTCCCACAGGGTTAAGTCTTGGGCCCTACTCTAATTTGCCCTAACTGATCTATTAGTAAACCTGAGATTAATTTCCACAGCTATGCAGCTCCACTTGTCCTTGAAACTAGTCAAGTGCTTTCACACCGCCAGACTACAATCATGTCAGTTTTATTCCCGATTGGCTCAGCATTTTCAGTTTTTTGGATTCCCCCTGGAAAAAGCAATCTGTTCAGCACTTTGTGATAAGTAATTTGCTATAACAAATAAAAATTGATTGATTGATAAATATAGCGGTTGAAAATGGGAAATTCATTCTTGCAGAACAGAGGGTGTCAACTCCACGAGATGGATTGTGGGGTCAAATATGTTAATAGTTTACGACACAAAGTTGGGAAATAAAACTGGAAAGACAGCTGGGATTGTAGACCGTCGTAAAATCTACAACATGCTTCCTGTACCCAGTACTGACAAAGTTGGTAAAGGATCCCCTCCCTTTGCTTTCCGCATCTATGCTTAATGTCATAGCAACACTTTGCCATCATTAGGCAATGGTCACAAATAGCTTAAATTAGTTGTTGTCAGGCCTACTTTTGAAAAAACCAAAACTGGACTCAACATTTCTAAAGAATTTCAGACTAATATCCAACAGAGCCTTTCTATGTAAAATACTTGAAAAAACTTTGGCTCAACAGCTAACTGTGTTCTTAGAAGGTAAAAAGAGAAGTAATGTAAATTCAGTCAGCGCAACAGAGCTGAGACAGCTCTTATTTAAGTTGTCAATGATATCCTTACAGCCTCTGAAAACAACTGTCTGTCTGTCTGTACTAGTACTAGACCTTAGTGCTGCCTTTGACACTATTGACCACCAGATCGTTCAAAATAGACTTTAATGTGATATTGGGGTTAAAGGATGCTGATTAAGTTATACCTAACGGACAGATTTCAGTTTGTGCAGATAAATTATGACCTTTCAGATTTAACTGAAGTTAGGTATAGTGTCCCACCGGATTTGGATTCCCCAACCCTTCAACCAATACGTTACCACTAGGTGATGTCATTCGTAAACAGAGAATTCATTTCCAAAGCTACAATGCTATGCAGACGACACTCAAGTCCTAGGCTAAACGTCAGTCTGACTGGTAAAAATGATGGACAGGAGTGGTTCTTGAAGAGAAAGCAGGTAGCAGGTGTGTGGACAGCAGGTTGTAATGTGAAGGTAAATACCTTTTGTCTGCTTATTGTCATCTGCTGAGAGAGAAGTTGGTAGCAAAGGAGAGAGGTGAAGTTTAAAAGTAGAGAGCAGCTTTCAAACTGGAATGAACTTTGACAGCCCTTAGTTGGAAATGGAAGAGTTGAGGCAGAAGAGCGTGAACGTTAGGGGGAGAAGTACTCAGGGACTTACTCCATCACCCCTCCAGTAAGTCGAGCAGGCACGGCTGTCCATGTGAAAGTAGGTGTGCTCAGGCGAGCGTGGCTTGTGAACCAGGTGGAGGGGTGCCGGCTCCTGCAGGGAAATATCCTCCCACACAGATAACCAGCAGCCAACTGCATTGGCAGTTATCAGCTTCTGTATAAGCCAGTGCCGTTTATGAGTCAAAGATCCATTGATTTTTCAAGGGAATGGAACTGATACTCTGTTGGGAGTATTGATGTCAGAATCATTTGGCGCTGGACCGACATAGAAGACCTTGTGTAACTGCGGGGAGAGAGCCAGTCGGCTATGTCCTTGCAGGCCAGCATGGTTCAAATGGATTTCATTTCAAAATGTGATGTATGTTGTGATATTGGGCTTTATGGATGCAATGAGTTTCCATTAGCCCAATGATAAAAATGTCAATAAAAGTAATGTCAGGTGCCAAGGTTTATTTTTTACATTAGCCTACTGTGATGAATAGTATTTGTGTGATATTACTTTAAGGGTTGTTTCGAGAACTTTGATAAATAGTTCTAAGAATTGTGATACTGTATGTTTTATAATCTGTCTGTGTGTTATTACTACATACCATAGAATTAAGAGACCTTGAGTCTTCCATTGAATGGAACAGTTTCTGTAAAGGAGCAGGTCTGTCTGCTGGCATTTCATATACTCCACAATAGTAGGCTCTTCCATGGTTGAGCCACAAGGAGGTAAAACTCAACCTGTAGATATGCTGATGGGAGCAGTGGAAGAGGCTAGTTTTCTGTAGCCATTGAATAGCCTTATTTTGGCACACAGAAGTAGCCGTGTAGCCCCAGAATGGAACTTGGCGCATAGCCACAGAATGGGCATTGGCGTGTAACAACAGAATGACACATGACGCATTGTCACAGAATGGCACATGGGTGTAGCCACAGAACAACACATGGGTGTAGCCACAGAACAACACATGGGTGTAGCCACAGAACGGCACATGGTTGTAGCCACAGAACGGCACATGGTTGTAGCCACAGAACGGCACATGGTTGTAGCCACAGAAT
>JAOYSI010001712.1:0-16819 GCA_025775065.1 Hiodon alosoides | reverse complement strand
GCCCCGGCCCCCCCCCGCCGCCGGCCCCCCGCCCCCCCCCCCCCCCCCCCCCCCGCCCCCCGCCCCCGCCCGTGATCTGTAGCATGGCGGGTGAGGAGGGGGTGTGGTCTGTAAAGTGCTGGATGGAGAGAGGGGTTGCTCATCTGCTCTCCCGAACATCAACACTACCGCTTGACTGAGATAAATATTCAGAGCTACACTGACCTGGTTAGTCCAGCCCCATGGGAGAGGGAATTACCATCAGAGAGTAACAGTTCCAGGGAAGGGACAGCAGACTCTGGTACCCAGAGGTGGGACGCTGAAGCGCTCAACACATGCTTCCTGAACTAGGCTGCCAAAGATAAGTCTGGCAATCAAAGAGAATGCCAAGCCCACTCGTATTAATGTTCATACATATGCATGTGAGATGGTGGCAAAAGGTCACTCTTTACAACAGTAAGCTTCAGAGGGTTCGAACACAGTCTATCAACAGTAATGTCTCGCTTTACATAATGAATGTGTTATAACCATTTGCACACAATTCAAATAAAATGCTCTTTCTCCTGAAAATCCTTCCATTGTGGGTTTAATTAAAATAAAATATCCAATGTAAATGAAAGGGGTTTAGGTCTGAATTAAAGCTGCAGTGTCTGATGTGAATTGCCCTGAGTTCGACAGCCTTGTACCCTCCAAGGTCAATGTAGTATAAAGTGCTGCACAGTGAAATGTGTACCAATGGAAGTTTCCTCAGTAAACACCCAATTCCACAAGATCATTAGCAGAGTCGGGAGTCCAGAACAAGAAAAGATTAGAGACGCATAAATGACTCAAGCCACAACAAACAGACCTGCAAAGCAGCTCAGAACCCACTACCTGTATAACCCATCCCACACCCCAGCACAAAGGTCAGAACCCACTACCTGTATAAAATAATGTTATTATCAGTGTTACAGTGTAGCTCTCTAAAACCTCAGCACTAAGTTCAGAACCCAGTACCTGTATAAAATAATGTTATTATCAGTGTTACAGAGTAGCTCTCTGAAAACCTCAGCACTAAGGTCAGAACCCACTACCTGTATAAAATAACGTTATCAGAGTTACTGTGCAGCCATCCCACACCTCAGCCCTAAAGTCAGAACAACTACCTGTATAAAATAATGTTATTATCAGTGTTACAGTGTAGCTCTCTGATACCTCAGAACTAAGGTTAGAACCCACTACCTGTATAAAATAACGTTATCCAGGGGTCTACAGTGCGCCCATATCGGTCAAAAATGCGAGCAAAAATGTCTGTGTGCGAATTCGTTCACTGATTCGTTCACAGTTTCGCAAACGATTTCCGGCGAGTCTCACATTCACGAACGACTCGTTCTTGCAGTGGGTTCGTTCAGTGAGTCCTCCCTCACAGGAAACACAGGTTTCCGCCAGTTCTTTAGTTCATTCACCGATTCGTTCGCTAACGACTTCTTTGGTTCTTCAGTTCCCTCGCTTCACCAACTCGTTATAGCATAATAGTATACCTTCAGTATACGACTCCAATACGCAATGAGCCTTAGAAAAATGCAGCCCAGACCACCTTGCTCAAATGCACTAGATCGTCTATATTAGTTTAACTGTTTATCTTTGCTGTATTGGAAATATTGACAGACAACGCAATCTAGCAGTTGCTTTCGGCGGATAGTGAGAAGAGATGAACGAATCTTTCTTGGGGGGGGATTCAGTTCATTACGTTCACTTAAAAGATTAGTTCAAAAAGAACGAATGATTCATCACAATTGGGTAGCCATCTAGCCAGTTAACCTTCACCCTCTGGGTGACCAATCGAACTACCTGAAATATTTGATCCCTCTAAATGTGCTGAAAATTGTCTGTCAGCTGGAAAAAGATCAAGACACAAAGCTTGGCCAAGCCAGTCACAAATAATAGGAAAAATATTATGTATTTTTATATATTTTTTTATATAATGTAGATCAATTCCATATGATAATTACACTATACTGACAACAATGAATACGAAAAAAAAGTAATAAACCCTGTAATAAATCCTGTTTTCGGTCAATTTTGTGTCATTCATAGTCAAGTCTTTACAAGTGGTGCATTGGTATGTGAAATAGTATAATAATGATGCAATGTTTTAAGTTTTTAAAAACGGAAACGGACTGTGCCCCTAAATTTTTGTCTGTGCCCCTAAAGTTTTTGACTTGGGGGCACAAGTGCTCCTGCAGTTAGCGTAGAGCCCTGTTATCAGTGTTACAGTGCAGCCATCCTACACCTCAGATCTAAAGTCAGAACCCACTACCTGTATATTGTTTTTATCAGCATTACAGTGCAGCCCTCCCTTAAAGGGGTTGGTGAAGTCTGAAATGATGTACTGCACTGGCAGCTGCTGACACATCTGGGTCACAAGCTTGTTGATTCTAGTCGATGAAGTAGATCCCAGGTTGGCCCAGAAGCTTGATCTTTTTGCAGTCTCTGCACTTTGTGCAGACCCTGTTAAAAGCTCTGTTCACGTCAACACTCCACACATCTCCAATATACTGATAATACAGACATACATTTGAATAGACGGGACAGGCGGACTGACGGACATCTGAATGCACCAGCAAAAGTGTTATTTAAATGCAAAGAACAACGCACCATTTTATCACAGAACATAGCTCCTCCGGGTATGCCCTGGGTTTACCAACCACGGGTCGTTACTGCTAATTGGAGCAAACTGTTACATTACAAAGGCTGCTAAACACATTGCTCTTAAATTACCTTATGGGCAGACTCAGAAAAATGCATCACCTTCTCACAGTTAATTTAATTCCCTGATAGAAACAATGCATTATTTTCCTGTTGTTTTCTGGGGTCCCAAATGGACAATTCGGTACGTGCTGCAAATTTAAACACAGAATAAAACACTGGTCCTTTTTTGTGTCATTGCAGCTTCAGTAGAAACATGGAAGAGTGTCCAATATGTAATGCAGGTCCTCTCATTCCACAGACATACATGTGAATGCACAACACCTAAGACACTGAGAGTATAAACACACTACATAGGACCAGAGAACTATGTCAAAAGGAACTACCAGAAAAAGGCCTGAATCTGCTCATCGTCCCACCAGTTTAATATGTCAAGCATGAATTCACATAAAATATATAGCAGGAAAATCTTCTAAAAGAAAAGACCCCTGTCTGCCCTGTTCCATGTGTAGCTGTGCGAATACCATCAAAAGGATCAACTCAGGGGTCTCCAATCACAGAGGTGTTCCAAAGAAGAACTCCCATCTTACTCTCACAGTTTAGGTCAAATTCAAAATGTGTTTCATTTTTTCATGAAGTACTAGATGTTGTTCTTTAAATATTCAGTTTAAATATCATAGTTTAAGACTTTTGAGAACAAAGGAAACTTTACAAATGTTTTCACGTTAGATATATTTAAAGTAGTAAAATAATAGTATTGAGTAAACAGACTATCACAGTAGTGAAACAGACAGAATCTGCGTGTACCTCCGCTAAGAAGCTGCTCCTCCAGTTCAGGCATTTGCTTCCTGTAGGCCCTCAGTGCCGCCTCTTTGAACGTCGGTCGGATCCTCTTTTTGGGCGGTGCTTCGACCAGCGTTTCCTGCGGAAAGTTTTGGTTCTCATCCTCTTGCTCAGCTTTCTCCTCGTTCTCCTCCCCGTAGTACAGCAGGCCTTCATACTCCGGGGTTTCTCCTGTAGTCAGGTTATCGTCATACCCCTCGCCGTATTCCTCATCGAATGGTTCGTCGTAGTTGCAGTCATACTCCAGCACAACGGTCCCCACCTGAGAGACGTGGTAACCCTGGTAGGGCTCCTCCGGCTCGTTAGCGTTTCTTCGGTTCTCTAGATTGGCCAGCACTTGCTCCATCACTTCTACGTAGTCCGTCTCACTGTCTACAGTAATTTCACGGTCCACGGTCAGTTTGTGGTCCACGGCCAATTCGCTGCACCTTTCCTCATCGGCCTTGTAGCAGAACGGCTCGGTGAACACGTCCGAGTCAATGGTCGTGCTGGAGTCATTCGCTGTGGACTGAGATAAAGTCCTAAATCGGCCCATGAATGAGGTATTGGCAGTCTCCTCTGTGGCACTTTGGGAACTCTTGTTCCAGACAACCTCTAAGGCAGATCTGGCTCGTTGCAAAGTGGACCCAAATGTGGGGAAGCTAAATGTTTTGTCTGTGAGGTCTATGCTAAGTCTGCTGTGCCAGGCTTTGGGCTCCTCTGTTTTCTCCCTCCCAATCTCACTCTGACTGCGGTACATGGAGGAGGACTTGCTCTGGTTTTGATAGAGATTATCGACCTCAACTTCCGGATAGGGTTCGGTTTGGACGTCTGGCTGGCTGTTACATTCACTCTTGACACCGGGGCCAGTAGAAGGGGTACTGTCCAGGGTCATGTAGTTCTCGCCCTCAAACTGCAAGTCCACCTCTTGGCATTTGGTGATGTTTTCTGGGAAACCTGAATTCACCCTCAGGTCAAACGGACTGCTGACCTCAGACACAAAATTCTGTTCGATCGAAGCATCCAAGCCAGAATCGGCTCCTTGCTCCAAATAGGGCCAGTCTTTCCAAGGCGACAGCTCTCCTTGTAGAGACAGCTGGGAACCGCTGTAATGGCTTCTGTCCCCAGACATGCACACCATCCCGTTGCTCACGCCACTGTCAACGGTCTCTGTGGTCTCTGTCTCGTTTGGCTCAGCACAAAATGGGTTCTCCTGACTGAGGGTTTGATTGGGCGGGCTGGCATACCAGCAAGAACCCATATCCTCCTGCTTCCTCTGCCAGAGCTCTTGGTCCGAGGATGACAGCAGGGAGCAGCCATTGGTTCTGCTGAAGTACTGGCTCTCAGAGAAGTCCTCGGAGTAGGACGGGCACAGCTTGGAACAGTCGGACTCGGAGCGGCTGAGTTTGGGCGTGGAGTATTCACTCTGGGAAAGCCACATGGGGGTCAGGTCTGCGTTGGGCGGTTTTGTTTGTTTCTCGTGGTCCTCACACCTGGCGGACCGAAAGGTGTCGTCCACGTGATGCACTGAGCTTGACCGTGTGCTACTGTCTGCTGATCTGGTTTGAGGCTTCTTTTTCAGAGGTTTGCTCTTGTGTGAGGCTCTGGGCCCCCCTGCATGTTTAGGTCTGTCCAAGTCTACATCCTCTTTGTCGCTGTCCATAGAGTCCCAGTCATCCAGGATGGACTTGTCCTTCATCGAAGCTCTAATGTCCATGCTTTCGTAGGTCTGCGAAGAGGTCAGCCCCTTTTCTTTCCTCTCCTTCGTTTGATGAATAAGGCTGTCGATGGAGACTGATACTCCAGTGCCTTTGAGTCGATAACATTTTTTCAAAACCAAATCCCGATCTTGGTGCGATGAGAACACCACAATAACAGGCCGGGGCTTGGAATTCAAACACTCTCTTTGTTGACCCAAACGATAAGCTAGTTCAATTTTCACAGCCTTGTGTGGGTCAGTAAAGCCCATTTTATCCTTTAATATTTGGTATATGAGATTTTCTGTTTTTTCCAGCTTATCCTCAGGCACATTCACGAAGCGCAGTGTTGCTTTGTTGCCTTGGTGGCTCATCTGCTTGATATAGTCATGAATGTCGCGCGTCTCTCGTCTGGACTGCACGAAGCCGGAGCGCAGCTGCTCAATCTCGCTCTGTACCACCTCCACGCTGCTGGAGATCTCGTCAATGGAACTTTTCAGGGCGTTGACGTGACCCCTCAGCTCAGAGAGCTCAGTTTCAATTTGGCTGATCCCCTGCAGCTCTTTGAAGATCATCTCCATGACATCCTGGGTCTGACTGATGCAGCCTGTGGAGCTGGAGCCGGGCTCCAGGGTTGGGACCTTGTGTCGACGCCCCGCTCTGTCTAGGGATTTGCTCCGAATGCCCAGGCTCTTCTTCCAGCTGCTTCCCTCCACTTCCCCGGAGACACACTCCTGGCTTTTTTTCCACTTCCTCAGCTTTCGTAAAGCCCCCAGTCGGAGTGTCTGCAGACTGGAACGTTCCACCCGCTCCCCCTCTGAGCTTCCATCGGAGGGCGCCAAACTGGTCAGGCTCTTCCTGTTCCTTACGGGCATAGTTAAAGCTCTGTGTTCATCAACTCTACTGCCAAGTCTCACCTCGCTCAGACATTCAGAGTAAGCGCTGTCAAGGGATAAGACCTCCTGCAGGAAACTTTCATTCTTGGGTTTTTGTTGGAGGCCGTTAGCTATTGCTACGCGGTAACTAAACGTTGGTGAAAGTGACAAGGAATCGTTTTTCCCGTTTTCATCTTCAAGGGAGATGTTCCACAGTGAAGAACATCGGGAGATTTTTTTGACCGTGGTTTTTAGCGCTGTTGAAATAGTGGGATTCCGTGCCTGGGATTCCCGTCCTGGGATTCTTTGCCTAGAATTTTGTGCCCGGGATTCCGTGCCTGGGATTCCGTGACTGGGATTTTTATTGTTATCGCTACTCTCTTTCTTCTTTATGGGATTTACCAGTTTCCTTGTAAACATTCCTTTGCAAATCTTTACAATGTACAACGGGAGGCTCTTGGTTAAGGCAGAAACCATGGACAGCAAAGAAGCAGAACTGGTTGATGATCATGAAGTGACAACATGACAACAGGCGCGTAAATGTTCCTAATGTCAGCCCTGTGTGAGCAAGTGAGCAAGTGAAGTGGCCTTGCTAGTTGCTTTCAAATGTTATCTTGCCAGACTGCAAAGACTGTAGATCCTATTGTGGGGCCAGCAACACTGTAAAATCCAGTTCTCCTCGTGTCTAACCACATTTCTCTGCAAAAAAACAACAACATTTTGATTAAATATATAGAACAAACAATCTGGAAAAAATCCACACAGACACAAAAAAACACTGTCACAGTAGCATTGACCAAGTAAACAGCGAAACATTGAATCCAGAAAAATTGTCGGTACAAACAATTCACAAATAATTCATCCTCAGTGCTGTTTTAGACAAGGCAGGCCACATGCTCAAGGTGAGCAGTCAGCAGCCACCAGCACTCAATGGAAACTGACATTTGCTCTCAGGAGGTGAGAAAGTGATTTGTAATATGAAAAGTTAAAGTTACAACTGAAAACTTATATAGCTGGCAAGACCATTATACATCACACTGGTCATTTAACACACTGCACATAACACATCACACTGCCCATTTAAGACACTGCACATTACATTGGCCATTTAACACACTGCAGAACAAATAGCTTGTAGGAAACGTTCTGCACTGATTGGAGGAGAGTTAAATCCCTCCTGGCACCGGTGTGGACCTGCAGGCGCTCTTGATACCCCAGAGGGTATCCGATCAAATCCTTCTTACTCCTATTTCTGGATGGCGTGCTGCCCAACCCTCAGGGACTGTGATCTCTAGATTATAGGGCCTGGTTGACAATCAGACGAGCACCCTTTTCCTCCTCATAATAAAGGTGTTTAATTTTCAGATGTCTCAGACGTTTTCATCATTTTCAGATGTCTTCGTCATTTTCGGATGTCTTCGTCATTTTCGGATGTCTCAGATCTCTTCGTCATTTTCAGATGTCTCTGTTGTTTTCAGATGCATTATTTTTATTACATTATTCAAATCATTCAAATTTCTGATCTCAGAACCACTTCATGCCTTTCAGTTAAGGAACCAGTAAAGGCACCACCTCTTCAACTTGCTGTGCTTTTAATGAGGAAGATCAGCACTCCAGGCTATTGTGAGATAATTAAAATTAGGAGCTACAATCGCCCTTTAGTGTTTTTGGTCGTACAGCAGATCATGACCAACGATACAAAACAAACATACTGTTCCCTAGCTAAATAAGAATGTCTCAGACAAACAACAAAGAGTCTTCTGTATCCTTTACATTTACAATTTAGATATACAATTCTGTATCCATTTTTGAGAAGATATCAGAGGCCTTGGTTTTTCTGTAACAGCTGAAGTGGAGTCCATGATCTTCAGAAGGGATAAGTAAGAGAAGGCACTGGCATACCTATCCATCACTCATGCTTGTGAGAAGCACTCAAGCGACCACAGGGCTGATCCCTGTCACTCCACTACCTTCACCTTTTGACAGATTGGGGGATGGGTCTGCCCCACCCCACACACCTCACAATCAGTGGTTATACTAAGGGGTGTAGGAGAAATGAATTATAGTGCATTAAATTGCTTTTTGAAATAAAAACGAATGTCTCCTTGTGAGTAAATCGCATCCATCCACAAACACTGCAATTCAATAATGGCTATTTTAATTATCTTTGTGGCTATGCTCGCGTGCTCTATGGCTCGTGGACATTGTTGATGGGGAGCAGGGAGATTTTTTACGACGACCCAAGAGTTGACGTTCTGGCCTCTCCTTTCATTCAAACTCCGCAAATACTTCAATCGCGCCATTCCTTCATAACGGAGCTGGTAGCAGTTTTTTAAACAATAACGCCAACGTAACACACGGAGGACTTTGCTCACATCCGTTGAGGAGAGTGCAGACAAATTACACGACGCAAATACAAACGGTCAGCGACAAGTAACGCACACGCCCTCGATAAAACAGCATCACATTCCAACGGCTGAAAATTTGTTATTGGATCCACATATATTTATATGTAATGAAAATACCGTTTTATAGAGAGCTCAACATAAAACAAAAATAAACTCACTCTACACCCCGAAAAGCAGCAGCAAATGAATTGGATGTGTACATACCTGATTTTGGTATTCCTCACGAAAAAGCAAACTAAATGCACACAACAGTAGCAGCTATTGCAGTTCAGTGGCTCATGTCAACACAGATGCAAGATGGAAAAACAATTGTTAAGAATCCGGACGAGAAAAGAAGAATGCAGCACCGGACACCGAGCTACCGCCTATAGACTGGACACAAGCGCAACCGGGAGCTCCGTCTGTCTGGGATGATTTCTCCTTTTCTTATCAAATTCTATATTCCTATAGCTCCCTGGACACATTGACAGCCACACTCCGCCACCGTCGGTCGCCTTTGGAGTTTAGAGGAGTCTCTTCTTTTCTTAGTCTTACCCTCCTTTTTAAACCGTGTGCAATGCACCTGCGGGATTAGGTGCCCTTTAATTTTACACAGACCTGAGTCTGCAGGACAAAATGAGCCCCCTGCTTAGTTTTGGCTGGGTGACGTTGAGCTGAAGGACTGCCCCAGCTTCCCCGGTCTGCCTCGCCAGCTGCAACGGCTCCTCGGAGTGTGCGCTTCGGCTAAGGGAGAGACGCTCAGTGAACTCGCTCCACGAAACGACGACGAATCACGCGCGCGACACTCTAGGCGCGATGGGTTCCCGCGCGGCCAAGCAGTCAGGGGCTCAGTCCCGCCCTACTCAAGCCTTAGGTTACTCTTCTAAACGTTGCCTCCGGGTGACAAGTGAGTAGCAGAAGCACTTGAGCCCCTCCTCCTCACACACTTTATCTCGCAATCCCTCCCCTGCCCTCCTCATTCTCCCGCTGGCACACCGAATCATCCAATTATTCCAGTCAGTATAATCATAATCATTCTGCTAAAATTGGTCTTAAAGAAAGTATACGCTGATCATCCTGACTTTATTCCCACGCGGTGCACGATCAAACTACGACAGGAGAAAGCGATGTCATTTAATGTGCATAAAGGCTTTTGTGGTCAATTAAAAAACAACGTATAAATATCAACCCTAGGCATAACCCCCAAAAACACACTTAATTTGATGAAAACAGGGCCCTGGGACCGATTACATGTGCAAACATTCCATATAATAACCTCAGCATCGGATATGCTACAAATGCGTTCCTAAACGTGCCTCCGTATTTGGTGCAGGTTAATCTATCTGCCAGATAAATATACTTACTGCGTTACCCACCCGCAAAACAGAATTTATCTAACAATAAAGAGAGGTCCTTATCACTCCCTCTTGTCTGGGAGATGCCAATACGATGCGCGGCCACAGCACGCCCTCTATTGGTCAGGGGAGGTGATGTTCATCTGCAAAAGGAAGTACTGGCCCTTACACAGGGAAGGTTTGTTTCATCTGAGAAACTTCCGTTATTCTAAGTTTTTTTTAAAACCTCGTTAAACCCACACAGTGTCAGAAGAATTTTTCCATCTGTAAAAACTGCCCTGGGATGTATTCTTCGCTTTTCCAGTAAAAGACATGCCTGGTACAAAAGTAACACTGTGCTTTAAAAAGGAGATACGTCATAAATTACCCTGTTTTAACTAGAGTAATTCCCATTATACATGAATACATGGCTGTTCTCTCGGTTGATCTGATGGTGAAAAATGGCCTGCTCCCTCGCACACACACATACACACACACACACTCCACCAACCCCATAAACACACTCACACACACACACACACACACACACACACACACACACACACACACACACACACACACCAAACCCCTATACACACACACCCCTACCCCTACAACTCAGCTTTCACACAACAGGCCCTGACACACACCAATCCTCACCTGAAACAACTAAAATATGTGATTGGCTACCATAAAAACAAATTGGGATCTTATTTCAATTTGAATAATAATAATCCAATTATCTACACACGTATTATTTTGGTTTTGTTTGCTAAAAGAATACTTTGTTAACAAAGTTCAGAGTGCTCTGAAGATGGTGAGTGATCTTTTCTTCTCTGTGATGTACAAATACAGGTACAAATACAGGTACAAATACATCTGGGCCTACAAAAAAGCTACAACTAAGCTTTTCCCCAGACAGGAAATGGACACATGCCAGCTCTTCTCTTCTGTGTCAAAGTTCTGATCTGAACACAGATACTTGTGTCATAGAAAAAAATAGGTCCCATGGAATGTGAAAGGCTCTCTTGAATCACTACTGAGAAAATTAAAAGGGGGGTAGGTGAGGATGTGCTTCAAAGACTCTTTTTAGGGTTCTGTCTGGAAGTTAACAAAGAACGCAAATCAACATTTCCCAATCACTGTTCATTCCTGGATCTACAGATAATAGCCCTTCACCTATGCCTGTGCGTCCAGTACGTACCGTTAGACATCAAATCTGTGTTCACACCATGCGTATGCCATGTATCTCAATTTTACACACAAAATCTGACCCGACTTTTGTCCTGTTTCTAAACGAAGATGCCAGCAGAGAAATAAGCGAGGGAAGAAGAGATCTTTTACTGTTTAACTAACAGGAAATATTTTACTGTTTAATTTTCTCCAATCACTTACATCCATCAAATCAGATGTTAAGCTCTATTATCTATTATCTATTGCACAATCTATTTATTATGTTTTGGAGATAAGCCTGACTTATCGCTATCCGAACACTTCGTGGAGCTCATGTTCTCTCGTTTAAAAAATGTGAAGACCTCTTACAGGGTGCCAATTGCATGGTAAAAAAAGTAATTCTCTAATAATTCTATCCTTCCACCCTGATATAAAATATTGCTTACTGGTTTTTGCTACAACAGTATCAGCTAACACCAGTAACATTTTTCAATCTTACTGTATGGTTTTTCCTCTAGTCACAGAACTGGTTTGTAACACCCTACGTACAGTCACTGCAACACAACACTCCCAACTTCTGATTCTGCTGTAGTTCTTTCAGTTGACAAGGGGTTAAATTGCTCCAATTACTGAAACCCTGGGCACCATAAGTTAACTTTGATTTGCTGTCATTCTCGAGGCAAATGCAATTTTTCAGCAAATAAACAAACTCTAATGTCAACAAATGCAGTTTGTCATTGATTAAGTTCCTAGCTTTGAGACAAATTTGCTTGTTTTTTTCTGACCTGTGCTCATAAATTACTACCCTTAGCCTCCTAAGTAGCTCTATCATAGTAAAGATGAAGCCCTTTGAGCTGGATTTCACAGGTTCAAATCCAGTTTTGTATGATTTTGAAAGGACAGCATTGGCACACAACTGGCAAAAAGCCCAGGCTGGGCTGGGTTAAATTGACGGGGCTTCTCTAGGCTTGTCACATCCAGTGTGTCTCCTACCAGCTTCTCCGGCACCTGCAGGCTGGCAGTACGATACTATTGAGAGGCACATGTCTCACCTATTGGTGCTGAACCTCCCATGAGGGCTGTTTAGCCAGCAGAGTGTAAGAAACAGGAGACAAATAGGATTGGAGGAGACTAGTTGTACTTCTTCACCCTCCTTGTGTGTGGAGGTGGGATTCACAGTGAAGAGCTGAGGTGCATCAGGACAAAAAAAGACAACGCTTGAAGATTCTTTGTTGTTAAGTTTATAACAAATGCCTGTAAAGGGTGATAGATTAAACTACAGCAAAACCAGACGGATGTTAGTACACCCAGTTAGCACACCAGATGGACGTTAGCACACTCAGACGGAAGTTAGCAAGCCAGACATATGTAGCACGCTCAGTCCAGACGGAAGCAGGTAACAAGTATGCAGTGATGCTAGAAATCAGAAATGTGTGGTGAAGTTGGCATCAGGAAGTATGCAGTGGTGCTACAAATCAGAAATGTGTGGTGAAGCTGGTAACAGGAAGTGGTCCATTCCATCTTTAACTGTATCAATGGGCTGTCGTAAGAAATTTTATTAATCTAGAAACAGAAAATTTCAAAGAATGTAACAGCATGGTGAGTCATCTATATTTAACAATACTGACAATTCATATTTATACCCATAATTACTAAGAATTAATAATTACATTTTCTCTTAATTAAGCCCAATAAGTAATTTGTTTGTAAGACAAAGCTTTTTTAAGGAGATTATATGTTATATGAGTGTGTTTGACCAAACCTCACAGCTGCCATCTTAATGCTGATTTAATGTGCAGTAACGTTTCTTTGTGATTCCGGAATAAAAATTCCAGAACTCAGTTTTTATTATAAAATTTTTTATGTTGCTTAATAAATATGGTTCCACAGACTGAGGACTGAAATTCACACGCGCATCCCTATATTGGACGTATAATCAGTCTGCTGCAGTTAATGGCTGTGAGAGCTCATTTAGCTTCTTTTCCTCCTCCATTGCTCTATTCCTGGAATAAAAAGTCCTCTTGCTCAAGGCTAGCCCTGCTGCTTGATGTCATTTGTGGGAGGATAAAGAAATTTAGCAGTGACGAGAGGATGGATTGAGCCGTCCGCTATAGAAGAGGTTTCATCGCTGCCTATACTTTCCCTTTGACTACAGAGCAGGAGTGTAAAAGCACATTTCATGATCCTGATGCCTGGATCTTCTCGTGAATCACAGAGGAACAAGAGCAGGGACGGCGTCAGTGCCGTTTGGCATCCCCAGCCAGAGTTGCTCCCCCTTGCTTGCTCCTGCGTCGCATCACTACAATTTGAAACTGATATTATTCCTATTATTAGGGTTATCAGTGATATAATACATTGTGGGATAACCAGCTAGTCACCGTAACTAATTAAGTATTGTTTGCTGACTGGCTCCTGAGCAATTTCATTATATTTTGTTACATCCAGGATGAAATCCAAAGATTTTTATATGAATTGATTGAATAACAGTAATCGATTGAATAAACACCTGGAACACAAACCAGAACATAGAGAGCAAGGATGGAACCTGGAATAAAGACTGGGACACAGAAAATTTGGATTGAACCGGGAACACCGAATGGAACACAGAGAGTGGAATGGAATGAAAGCTGGAACAATTGGATAGTGAAGTTGTGAATAAAGGGAAATTACCCTTACACACATTTAAAATTTGACTCATAGTCAGCACAAGGGCACAGTTAGCATAGCGCAGACATGGTTCTCCCCGTGTTCTCATGGGTTACCTTGGCTCTAGTTTTCCCCCACTATCTAAAGACAGGTGAATTAGCTACAGTTTGTTAATGTGTGTCTGTCTGTCCCCTGACCTGCAGTGGCTTCTCATCTAGGGTTTAACATGCGCTGTGTATGCTGGATTAAGCTCCAAGGCACCGCATCGTGACCTTAAAATGTATAAGCAATTTTAGAAAATGAAGGAATGATCAGTATTACCATGCAGACCAACCCATGACCAAAGACAATATTGTTTAAAAAAATACATTTTTATTAACAGAAGACACAAGTTTATGTACAAAAAACAAGAAATGTCTATGATGTATTAAACTGTCAACATACCCACGGACTGAAGAGATTGAATCTATTTGTGTACCGCTGAAATGATGCGAAACAGTTTTAACTTAACTTATTTATTGTTTTGACTGGGTAAATTGTGCTTGCTCGTTAGGCACACAGAATGGATCAGATATTGCTTCTTGAAGGTAATGCTAATCACAATCTTTTTCTTTTTCGTCATATCAAGACTATAAATGCAGACACCTGACAGCCCTTGCTGGAGAAGGGGAGTGCTTTATTTTTTTAACACATCATATTTTACTATTTTAATTACGGAATAAGACGATCGTATTAGCATGCGCAACAAAAAGACGGGGATGAATTTCCAAGTCTTTTGCTCCAAATGATTCCTTTCTGAAGATGAACAGACACATTACACTGCAACTGAAGTTCCTGCCAAATGGTCCGGATTTCATCAGTTTGTCAGTTTGAATTATTAATGAATGAAATGAACTGCAGAAACTGCATTCAAATAAAAATGATGAATATCTCCTTTCACATCCAAAAAAAAGTTTTATGCCACAAACTCAGAGTGTGTGACAAATGGAGGGCTATCAGTTTATCATGGCCTGTTTTATTTCATTCAGTTTTTATAGGTGATCGGGCTGCAGAGAAAATAATCCACGCTTTTGTTACTTCCAGACTTTATTATAATGCTATATTATCAGGTGTCTCAAAAACAGCCACAAATACACTACAAGTTGTTCAGAATGCAGCTGCTAGGATCCTTAATAGATGTAAGAAATCTGTTCGCATCACACCAGTGTTGGCTTCATTACATTGGCTGCCAATAAGGCAGCCGGCTGATTTTAAGTTACTTCTGTAAATGGGCTTGCGCCCTCGTATCTAAAAGATATTATAGTCCCGAATGTCCCATCTAGATTACTTCATTCACAAGAGGCTGGAAATCTATATATACCAAGAATAACCAAAGCAAAGTCTGGCAGAAGAACATCTGCATACAGAGCTCCACAACTATGGAATAGCCTCCCAAAGTTTGTGCTGGAATCGGATCTATATTTAAAACTAGATTAAAAACGTATCTATTTAAACTTGCATATAGTCAATAGGGGGAATGTGACTGAGGACTGCCAGAGATATATGTAACTGTGACCATTCACAACGTTTCACTTTTCTAATGACTTAACTTGAGACCATACTGCATCCAAAGGTAACCATTAACAATGTGCTATCTCTCTCTTTTGAACTATCATTTGAGGCTTCCTGCAGAACGGCATCCACTCCCACCATAGCAACCAGTAGATCCTGAAGACTGGACTCCAGCCATCTTGGCCCCCACCCCTCTCCTCGGGATATCACAATGTTTTGGATTTTCCCTCAACTCCTCTACTGGCGGACAGCTCACTCTATGAACATTCGATTATTGCATTATTTCAGCTCCTAGTACTGGGCAGCAGAGGATGGGCTCCCCCTTTAAGCCAGGTTCCTCTCAAGGGTTGCCAGTCGATCGCGGGGGGGTTGGGGGACATCCGGAAACACAGAAAACAATTCACAAAGAGCCAATTACGTACTTGTAATGCAACTACCCCCCGCCCCAGGTGTAGTTTATAACAGTAGAGTTTATGTAGATATTTGCAGGTATTGGTAGTTATGTAGGCATATACCATTCCTCTGTATCATAAGCCTGAATGTGGGATAAATTATTCACAGATCTGTTGCATTATTGAATGTCACTCCCAGCGAAAATATCGATCCTGCAGTCCATTGTACTTATGTGTCATTAGCAGCGAGAATTTTTGAGCAATAAAAAGAAAGCAAGTAGAAGTATTTTCATTAAAGGTGTAACTTTCTGTGTGAAAGCTTACCAGTATTTTACATTATTTTAGCAGGTTGTCTCATGAGATAAAGATATCTTATACGGAAGGAGCCTGATCCAAGACAGCTGCTCAGAAGAGTTCACTTAGAAACAAGGAAAACAATTAAAAAGATGAAAACATAGTAACAGTATCATAACAAATATGTCAGCTAAGATGCAACAGAAATTATTTGTGAAGCCCAGAAAAAAATGTTATTAAGAAGTTAATGTATTGCCCATAAAGTCATTTATCATTTGCTCTTTGTTCTGTGCAGGCTAGTCAAGTTCTTCCATACCAAACTCATCCAACCATGCCTTTATGGACCTTGCTTTGTGCACTGGGGTTCAGTCATGCTGGAACAGAAAAGGGCCTTCCCAAACCTTTTTACACAAAGTTGGAAGCATAACATTTTCCTAAATGTTTTAGTAAGCTGAGGCATTAACATTTCGCTTCAGTGGGAAGGGGCATAGGCCAACACCAGAAAAACAACCCCATAGCATTATCCCTCCTCCACCAAAGTTTACAGTTGGCACAATGCAGTCAGGCAGGAAACGTTCTCCTGGCACTTGACTGGCCCGAAGAGAGCCCTGACCTCAACCTTATCGAACACCTTTGGGGTGAACTAGAATGGAGATTGCGAGCCAGGCCCTCTCGTCCAACATCAGTGTCTGACCTCACAAATGCTCTGGAAGAATGGGCAAAAATTCCGACAGACACACTCCAAAATCTTGTAGAAAGCATTCCCAGAAGAGTGGAAGCTGTTATAGCTTTGATACACTGCCGATTTTGCAGGTTTTCCCACTTACAAAGCATGTAGAGGTCTGTCATTTTTATCATAGGTACACTTCAACTGTAAGAGATGGAATCTAAAACAAAAATCCACAAAATCACATTGTATGATTTTTAAATAATTAATTTGCATTTTATTGCATGACATAAGTATTTGATACATCAGAAAAA
>JAOYSI010001711.1:0-16820 GCA_025775065.1 Hiodon alosoides | reverse complement strand
AAAACTAACAGGTCTGTGAGAGCCGGAATTCTTACTGGTTGGTAGGTGATCAAATACTTATGTCATGCAATAAAATGTGTGTGTGTGTGTGAGTGTGTGTGTGTGTGTGTGTGTATGTGTGTGTAGATATATTTAGGGGGTAAATAAAATAATGACAAGCATGATGTGAATATTTATTGACTAAGGTGTTGGGCAATCCTTTGCATTCAGAACAGCTTTAAACCATCTTGGATTGTTTCTAGTGGGATATTGGACCATTCTTCAAGCCTAAAGCTCTTTGAGAGATCAGGAAGGTGGAAATATACTCTGCACTTTATGTTCCAGAACTTCTCATAAAGTTTCAATGATATTTTAAATCTGGTAAATCTGGTGATGGGGAGGCCATTTTACGTGTTTATGAAACCATTCTTGAATCTGTTTAGTAGTGTGCATGGGGGTGTTATTGTCTTGGAATATGGAAACAACTTGAGGAAACAACGTTTGCACCATAGGGTGCACCTGGTTGCCTAAAATGGCTTCATATGGCTTCAGTTCGTAATTCTACCATGCAGAGTAATATATCCCAACAGATCCACCACCTTGTTTGGGAACAAGCAGTGTGGGTTGAAGGCTTAATTTGGCTTCAGACATAAACCTGTCCAAATGTAGGAAGAAGAGTACAAGATTACTGATGAGATCATATTAATTATTATATGATAGTACCTCTTCCACTGCTTAGAAGTCCAGGTTTTGTGCTCATTACACTTAAGTTATGGAGTTACTTTGAGTTATGGAGCTGTAGATTCAGTCATGTGGCAACTATCCATTTGAGTGTCCGTCTTTCCCTGTCATGAGCTTTGTCTTGCGGCCACTGTTCCTCTTTCTTTATGCAGTTAAACCTGCTGTTTGCCATCATGGTTTTCAACACTGTTCCACCTTGACACATTTAATCGTTTCACATGTTTCCAATATCCAACCTTAAATTATTACAAGAGTTTTTGATAAATTAATCTGCTTAGACTAGAAAAAATTCTGAAGCTGCTAGGAGGAAGTAAATTATGGACCTTTTTCCCCACCAGATATTTATGACTGTAATGTTATGTTGCTTTCCAGTTTTGAAAAACAAATACTTGCTGAAGGCCATATTTAATTCATAAGCACACGGCTCACAAGACAGGAGGTGGCAGAAGTGGCTGTGTATAAACATACTGTGCAATTCTATCTGTCTTAATAGAATCATATTATTACCAGCATTAATTTTACAACAGTCATGACTTTCACTAGACTGTTAGAAACTGATAAAATTTATGGCTTTTGGCAGTCTGATGCAGGTTTATCGGATATCAATTAAACTACTTTAACCATTAATTTGACTACAGCATGCTCATTGTAGAAAATCGAAAATAAGTGAACAATACTCCTAAACCACAATCAGAAGAAACCTTGATATTCATCACAGATGGCCACAGCCGAAGAATGAAAATATTAGAATTCTGTTAACTTTTTTCCTGACCAAGAAATGTTCAACGTCTGTTATCACCGAAATTGCAAAATCACTGCTTTCTGGGAATTGGGTGGAGGGACAGAGCTCAGCACAATTATTGATAATCTCAGAATACATCCAGCGATCCAGGTATAATCCAAAACACGGAGAGATGAACCAAATCCTTTGTTGGTTTCAGTACTCTTTGAGATTCTTCTCCAGCGTTTGGTTCATGGGGATATTGAATTTACATCGATGCCTTTGAGGTTTAGGAAATAACTTTAACTGGTCTCAGAAACTTCAGTAGCAAACTACTATCTGGATCAATGGTTGGAAATGAAATAGGGGGTCAGGGCAGCTGTGTCCTAATCACGGTGTAGGTACTCTGCTGGCCAGAGATAGAGAACCTGATCTGGGTCCAGCACCCAGCTTTCCATTTTAGAGAAAACTAGCTGGAGGATTACGGGTCAAGGGGAACTGAATTAGCATGCTATATTGGGCCATCATCAGTTTCCAATAACAGAAGGTCAAAATGCATGTAATAGCAAAACAGGAAGTGGTGTTTATCAACAGAACTGGGAGGAATGCCCACCAACAAGCTGCTATTTTTTAAACCAAACATAAACTGTGGACTCTCAGGCGAGCTCGTCTGGCACGGTAGGGAGGCTGGAGTTGTCAGTGGTGGTGGAAGGCACGGTTGCCATGTCAACTGTGAACAATGCCGGCTGTTCAGCCATGGAAATAATTCCCCCTCTGCCTAAAGCAGTTCAACACACATCGGGATGCTAAAAACTGAAAAAGGACTTCCTTCCATACGCTGTCCAAAAACATCAAAAAAACAATTTTGCTAAATTCCAATAGTAGGTTGCAATATATATATGTATCAAAGACTTTTCAACTGTTCATGTTAACTCTGTATTGTGCTTAAATATTATTTTAGACAGATTGAATTTGGGCATGATTATATACTATACAATATATACTAAATCAAAGATAAAGGCAAAGAAACAAATAATTCAAATGAAAATATATATTAAAAGAAGTTCTGTGTGTGTGTTGGTGCTAACCCATCAAAATCAGGCAGTTTGGTGTTAACATTCTGAGCAGCATGCAACTAGAAGCAACATGAGGCAATCAATTATTTATTTAAAAAAGAAGAAATATCAGCTAACCTAGCAAAACTTAATTCTCTGAAACAATTAAGCAACAAATCTGTTGATGATGATAATACATTCAGACATTCAGACTTGACTCTTGAAACCAGGTTAAGGTTGGGTTTTCTGGATTTTTGAACTTTCAGGCAGCAGGTGACGCAGTGTCGGACCTGTAACCAGTAGGTTTCCTGCTCAAATCCAAAGGTAATCGCTGCTGTACCTTCAAGCAAGGTGCTTAATCTGACCCGCTCCAGTCTACATCCAGCTGTGTAAGTAGATAAAAGCTATGTAGGTCGCCCTGGATAAGAAAATGTGCTGTGAAACTAAACAATAATAATTTTGTATTGGAAGAAAAGGCAGGAGGTAATATATAAAAAGTATATATATATATATATATATAGATAGATAGATAGATGTAAAGAGTTTTTATTTATTTTTCAAATGTCTCTATTTAGTATTAAAATAGTACATATGGTACATAGTACATAATACAGATATGTTGATATAAGATATAGACTTGCAACAGATGAATATCTACTTATGTGCCCCTCATTCAGAGATGTGCAGGATAGAATCATGTATGTGCAGTATGCTTACCTTACCATTTACCTTATTTTACCTCACCTCTATGTTCTTAAACTTTTTCAAAACTAAACACTAGGAAGTTATGTCTATTTTAGATTCTGGTAGATGTTTTTTTTTTTTGTTTTTTTTACCCTTTGCCCTCTCTACAGCCTTCTCACATCACCCACTAAAACTACCAATGACTACAGCTTGTCAGCCTTATCTGTAATGGCAGTCCCTCTCTCACTGTTCCTGGAGGAGACAAACTCAGCTGCAATCAGCTTAGTATGATCGCCTCAGGTTGTCCCTAAAAGCACAACCATTTAGAGATCAGCAAATTCAAGCACTAAGTTGATGGCAAATGTAATGGACGTGCTCGAACTATTATAATCGCTGCGTAAGGTGGGGAGGTCTTGTTGCTCTGGGGTTAGGATTTGGGGGGAGTGATGTCCGATCTTGATCTTTGTATTGCCAGAAGACCCTGGCAATAGCTTTCGCACCAAGCCCGAAGATTCTAAGCTGAGGCAATGCGCTTTACCATGCATCACACACCACACACAAGTTTAAATAGCTCAATGAAGAAAGTACAGAGAACCTGTGGCTGCAGAACCTAAACACACAATTTGGAAACTTAGTTTGACACGTTAGTCGTAGTGAATTGACTTGGCATTATATTTCATTTTATTCTTCCCCCAGAAGGAGGCACACACAGTTCCATACATCTAGCAATGATGCACTGAACCGAGTGTATGTCAAAGCGAAAACAAGAGCAGGTGCCATTCTCACACAATCAATGTATTGATTTTTTTTACACACAGGGCAACACTTTTAAATTGACCTTTAGTTATTTAGAAGTGATTTTAAAAGGTATGATAGCATACACTCGTATTCACTCAGTGCAAGCCACGTAGGTACAGCAGTAGCAGCTGTAAAGAGCGAAAGTCATCACAAAAAAAGTTGAGGGAGTTCCACAGTATCGCATGAATCCAGCATCATTGTAACTCGTAATAAAAACAGAAGTTAAACTAAACCAACCTAACCAGTGTAATACACTGATTTTTAGAAGTGTCTCTGTTCTGGATGACTCATAAATCCAAGACGATTGAGGTAGATGATGTTCAGTTTTTTAGGAAATGTCAGTGCGAGATGACCTCATTTTCTCTTGGGTCCAGGAAGAGATAGCACAGCCTGATGTCACACAAGTGAGGCCAGTAGAATTACCGTAATCAGATAAAAACTAGCTTCAAATAATGGTTTTATCCCGCTGAAAAAAGGATATGAGCAGTGTTGCTCGGAACACTGTGCTGTTGCCTTGGAAACAAATTCAAATCTTTGAACAAACGCACCTACATTCTGCACATTACATATAGGCCTAACCAAGTTCATATTTTTTAAATATGTAAATGCAGCTGGAATTGGGCATATTGTCCAATGATAGGTCTTAATTCAAATAAAAGTGTAATATTTTCATATTGTCATTACTTCATGGATATTTTGAATGACAATTTAATAAGATAAATTACATTTTTAACTGTTTCCAGGTCATAGCCATTCTAAGCTCTGAGGCATCACTGTTTGTTTGGGATCCAGATGTCACCTGTGAGCAGAATTATTCTATGTACAGCACCTGTGACAGTGGGGTGGAATGTATGAACATTGTGGCACACTAAGAGGTCTAGGCCTAGCACTCTGGGAGTTCTGCTGTTGCCCAGGAAAACACGGCGCAATGCTCATTTAACGGTTAGTGGGTTCTGTTTTAGCGCGCTGTGGCACTTTTCTCCAAGGGAACAGTCATATCTATGAGGAGGAAGCAATACTGTGCATTTATTCAGTAATCTCTAATTCAGTAATATACTGGCAACGGATGTGATGTCATGCTACACGAAGAGTATGCATCAGATAATTTGGCCATTTAAAAAAAAACAGACTAATTTTCTATGACGCTTATTTGATAGCAGTGATGCTGGATCTGGTTCGTAGAGGGTTTCTGGAAATGTAAGCACTACCCTTTCATTGAGTCACTCTCTTCAAAGTTATTTTTTCTGTAAAGCTAATTTTTCATGGCCCATCGACAAAAACTGCTTGTTTTTTTTCTACCTGCCCCCATATAGAGCACTAACCTCATTTTCTACTCTAGATCATATCAGTAGAGGGAATGGGGGGGGCAGCAGCTAATTAAGTTAGAAACTATGCTGCTGTAGAAATTGATTTATATCCCTTCAGCTATATGAGCAAAACCTAAACATTTTGCATTAGCTATTTATTTTTATTTATTAACAGAAGAACTATGTTGTGTTTGTGAAAAGGTTTGAACACTGTTTGCATTATTAATTAGTCACACTTAATAAATACATTCTTTTTTTAATCCATTGCTGTTTTGAATTAAATGCAATGGACTTTTAATTTGAAAGCCGCACACCCAGTCACCACGGTAAGCATCGGACTCCTTATCTGGGCTTTCTGCAGAAGTAAACAAACGGAATGCTTGTGAATAAGAAGCGAAACTAAAACGAATTCCACCATGCAATTGGTTTATTATTAGCTTGAAAAAATATAGTTTAAAGACGAGGTAAATTTATAGGTTTTATGCAGTCTTCCTCGTTTCGTCGTATCTGACGTTAGTGTGTTCACATCATGTGATAATAATCGTGGAAAGGTTGTTTTGGGAGACAGCTGACATTTGGATCACTTCGTGTAAGCGTCGTTAGCTAGGTAGCTGCTAAAATCACGACGAACAGTTTGTGACTTCGCCTTCTTTCCTTCTTGTTTGTGTCTTTATTTCTTTCCTACTTTTTTAATTTCCACGAGTGCTCCGCGATGTCAATTTATTTGTAACCTTGCCCATGTCTGCTTAATACTCGGGGAGTGTTAGCCTGCGATAATATTTATACGGCAGGGAGTTAGTATTCTTGTTTTGTCTGAGGAAAAGAGACGTAGCCACGGAGTCAAAGTTGGGGGGGGGGGGGCAAATCTGCCAAATAGCACATTTTTATTTTATTTATATCTATATTGGAGGGGGGATATTTTGAGCATATTTTAATATTTATATATATTATAATTACGGCCCTGCTGAGAAATAAACAATAACACAAACCACCTCGCAGAATAACGCTAACATTTAACACTACTCACTGTTGTTATAAACTATTGTGCAAATTGTTTTTGATGTGAAATCCAGGTACTGTCTAACATCTGACGTTGACAGTTCTCTCATTTATAAAGTTAAGCAATTGAGACAGTTCTGAAATTCAAACCACTGAGCAATAAGTACAAGCCTGTAACATCTACTACAGAACTTGCTAAATCTCTGTGGATAAATTCTGTTAAGTGTGTAATGTGGTAAATGCGATCCAGAGAGCATGGAACTTTAGAAATGTTCTTCCCCTTGGTATGATTAAAAGAGGAAAGAATGAAATCCAGGCCACTGTGTTTAACACAGGCCTGTTTAATACCACCTTGCAACTGTACGGCTAATGACAAACTTATGACAAATAAGAATCCTATCCGACCTGTCTCTGTCTGGCCAGGTATGTTAAACGGCACGTGAGCCAAGCACGGGGTCAGCTTACTTGACACACAATGGCAGAGGACAGGGAGCTGGTCCCAGGGGGCGCGGCAGCTACACCTGCGGCACAGTGCAGCCGGCAGACATACCGCAGCCACGCCCACTCGCACAGCCTGTTGGGCGGGCTGCTGGCGCTGAGACAGGGCAGGATCCTGTTCGACGTGGTGCTGCTGGTGGAAGGAAAGCCAATTCAGGCCCACCGGATCCTTCTTGCTGCCTCATGTGATTACTTCAGGTAACGATGGGTCAGGGAGAATCAAATCTTGATTCTGTCAAGTGATTCCATTAGCCATCAATGCAGCCTCCCCTGCAAGATCATGCTCAGTTGTCTGCTTGCTCATCCCATTTCCCTCTCCACAGGGGCATGTTCGCAGGAGGCCTGAGAGAAATGCAGGAGTCAGAGGTCCCTGTTTACGGGGTGACCTACACTGCCATGACCAAGCTTCTGGACTTCATCTACACTGCAGAGCTGGACCTGGACCTGGACAACGTGCAGGAGATCCTGTGTGCCGCCAGCCTGCTGCAGGTACAGCTGGCACAGTGCCGCTGTTCAGATCCCCACGTTCCACTTTTACACTTTTAGGGGAACTGTGGTGCATTGTTGGCTGGTGTTTTTACCTTATTTTACCAACATCGCAATGTGGGATCTAATGAGATCAAAGGTTTCATTTTAAAAGATAGCTTAATAACTGCCTAGTTCTGTCTTCTCTGCCATAAGTTAATGCCACAAACAGCTAGGGAAACTCGATATGTTGAAATAATCTGAACAACAGGATGTAAAAAAACTATTCATAAATTCAGTGAAGGGCTGGACATGAATCCTTTTGATTTACAGGAATCAAATTGATGGTTTTTGTTGCCTGAGTCACACTTGTCCCGCATCGCCCCACAGATCCAGGATGTGATTGGCTTCTGCTGTGACTTCCTCTTCTCGTGGCTGGACCATGACAACATCCTGGAGGTGTACAAACTGGCTGACATGTACGGGCTGGTGCAGCTGGGAGCCAAAGTGCACTCCTACATCCTGAAAAACATTCAGACCTTCTCTCGGACCGATGTGTATCGCCAGCTCCCCCCAGAGAAGGTGTTCAGCGTGCTGTCCAGCAACGAGCTGGAGGTCAGCTCCGAGAACGAGGTCTATGAGGCAGCCCTGCACTACCACTACAGCCCTGAGCAAGTGGAGGCAGACGAGGTGTGCTTGCAGGTATGTCCAACAGGCGGCGCCCTCCTCCACTTGCTGAAAGTTCACCCTCAGTTTTTTGCTGCTTTGTGCATATTTGTTTTTCGGCACTTGATGGGGACACTTATAGTGTGTTTGGTAAATATATCTGTGTATCTCTTGTGTGTATCACTTCTAGCTCTGTTTTTTGTTCCTGTTTTTGCTTTTTGCTGTTAAGGCTGTAGCGCTTCTGTAACAACTATGTCCCTTTCCTTGTTCACTCCAAATACTTTTTTGCCATGATTGTCCTATACATGAATCTGGATTCAAAGCCTCTGGCAGAAGATGTAAGTGAGGTCTATTCAATGCCAGTGGCTTCTGAATATGCTGTGACACTGTAACACCTCATGAATGCTGCTGCGCTGCAGAAACAGTATGTGAGAGCGGGTGTCTCCACTGGCAGTCAGCGGTCCTCCTCCTGCTCCGCCCCCAGGACCCCCTGACGATGCTGGAGGCGGTACGTTTCTGCCTGATGGAGCGGCAGGTCCTGCAGCGGCTGCACGAGCGGCTACGGCACTGCCCCCTGCGCGACAGCGTGGCCGCCGCCCTGCGCTACCACGCCCAGGAGCTGTGGCAGCCCGTCCTGCAGAGCCCCCTCACCCAGCCTCGCTCCTGCTTCCGCTGCATCCTGGGCTTCGGTGGCATGTACTCGCCCGGTTCCGTCACCTACAGCGACGAGTTCCAGGTCTTCCACCCCACTTGGGGCGAGTGGCGGACTCTCACTGCACCGCAGGCCCCACGCATGTCCAACCAGGGCATCGCCGTGCTCAACAACTTTGTCTATCTCATCGGGGGCGACAAGAACACCAGCAGCTTCCGTGCTGAGACACGCTGCTGGAGGTAACACCGAGATGCTCTGCCCCACCTCACGAGCCTCGTCTATAAAACTGTCGTCAGAGAACTCTCGAAGAATGTGGCAGCTTCTGTGACTTATATTATTCGTTAAAAAAAAAAAAGTCAGAACATTTTGCCGCTGAACAGGTAGTGGAAGTTCAGCCAGGTCTGATCTTAAGGCCCTTCTTTGCGACATTCCGTCTCCCTCTCCCTTCCCGCAGGTATGACCCTCGCCACAACAGCTGGTGCAGCATCAAGCCCCTCCAGCAGCAGCACGCGGACCACTGTGTGTGCGTGTTGGGAGGGTTCATCTACGCCATCGGCGGCAGGGACTACAGCAACGAGCTGGACTGCGTGGAGCGCTACAACCCCCGCACTAACAGCTGGGAGTTTATGGCCACGCTCAAGCGGGAGGTGAGTGTTGCTCACGTGCTGAACGTCCAGCCCTGAAAGCAACATGGCGATAACCTTGTACACAGCACAACCGCAACACACAATTGACAGAGCGCCACCTGGGTTGAGGTGGGTGGAAACCAGCTCACCGGATGCCATGGGGCGTGCAGTGCCATCGAGAGGGACATGCTTCTCCTCCAATCGGTGCTGTACCTCTTGTGCACATGGTGTAACATGTAGAAATTTTGTGACGGGTGGCTGGAAGGCGATTGGATTTGAGAAGTAATTGTACAACCTCATCCTACCCATGTGTGGTGGCAGGATTTGTAATCACGAGTCAAGAATGGTTTAGCGCAATTGGCAATTCTTAATTCGGGAAACACATAATAATTTGGCCCTTGTATCTTGGTTATGCAAAATCTATTCTCAGGAGTTTACCACTTTTTTAGCTTGATGCAAAATATAATTGTAAGAATAAAGGGAGATTACTTGAAGGTTGCAATTCAAAAAAGTGGACCGTTATTCATATCCACCAGTAGAGGATGCTAGAGTTCTAAAAATGGCAGCCTGTTAAACTTTCCTTGAGGAGAAAATGCTTTTCTTTAGATCAACATCACAATATTATTATTTAGGAAACTACACAAGGGTAAAGCATGAACTAACGTAATGTATTTATATTTCATGTTGAAATTGGTAGTTATGTTTAATAATTAAGAATTCAATGAAGTGAAATTATCGAAGAGGTAAGCTGACCTTTGACCTCCTGCATGCTTTCTATTTCTAGGTGTATGCCCATGCTGGAGCAGTGGTTAATGGGAAAATCTACATTACTTGTGGGCGACGAGGGGTGTCATACCTCAAGGAGACGTACTCCTACGACCCCGAGGCTAACCAGTGGGCCGCCTGTGCAGAGAGCCCCGTGGAGCGGGCGTGGCACGGCGTGGCAGCACTGAACGGCCAGGCATATGTCATCGGAGGCAGCAACGACGAGCGCGGGTACCGGCGTGACGTCCTCAAGGTACTCCGAGACGAGGTTACGAGTGTACATGTAGGCTGAGTATGGAGCATGCGGCCAGTCGGGACCATCACACTTCCCCCCCCTCCCCCACAGGTGGCCTGTTACAACCCAGTGGCTGACAACTGGAGCATGGTGACCCCGCTGCCGGCCGGGCATGGAGAGCCGGGCCTGGTGGTGCTGGACGGGCGCATTTACATCCTGGGCGGGCGCTCCCACGACAAGGGCAGCCGCATGAAGTATGTGCACGTGTACGACCCCGACAGTGACCGCTGGGAGAGCGGCACGGCCTTTGAGGACCGCATCTCGGGCCTGGCCGCTTGCGTGCTGCTACTGCCCTGTGCTGTGGTCCGGCAGGCGCGGAGCTGGGAGCAGCGGGCTAAGGCCTCCTGGGAGGAGGTCAACTTAGACATCTCCGACAACTCCAGCGAGGACTGAGGCGCTCAGCTCGCCCGAGGAGTCCCGGCATGGCCGTCCTGCCGTTGCTCCACAGATCCTTTTTATTGGGATCAGAGAAGAAGCCCTTTAGTTTGCCCTCTTCTGTATGTAAGGTTGATGGTATCCTAGGTAGACCCTTTAAGCTTGTTTAATACAGGTTTATGTGAGGAGGAAGAAATGTCACCCAGCATGGTATTTCAAACAGTAACGTACGTCTTTAAGTGAATAATGTGATGTTTAACCCAAACATCAGTATAGGTACTTCCTTTATTTTTACTCTCATTCTTTAAAAGCAGGCACCGGGTTGCTTTGAGAAACTATCAGCTTATGTGTTTTCTTGGCTATGTATACTCTCTTGCATCGTTCAACTCCTTTAGCGCTTAAGAACCGAAGGCCAAATACATGTCATCATCGTGGATGCCAATCTGCTGTCAACCTCTACCACTTTTCCTCCCCTACCTCCTACATCTCAGCTGCCTTGAGCCAAGCTGGCTACTGAGGTGGGGTGAGGACGGACATGCCAATGCTCATTTGCCTTGCTTCAGCCAAATCACAAAAGCGCATTTTAACGATGAACTGCAAATTGCAAATTAAATTGACTGGGCCTGTGAGTCCTCCAGAAAACGGTTGGATAAGAAGAGGGGTCTCTGTCCTAACTTGAGAAAATTGCTTTACAGATTAAATAGTCTCCAGAGGTTCTTCCCTTTATCTTTGTACAGATATATTTGTTAGAAATTTAGCATATAATCATTGTATGAAAATTGATTCGTAGTAGAGGTGTTTAGTCATTGGGGTACGGCAGTGCTATTTCCCCTCATCAACAGGGACTTAACATGCCTGTATAAATCAGCCATGATTGACAACATTGGCAATTCACTAAACAAGACTACTTGCATGATTTCATGTTTTGTTGTTTTGTTTATGTTCTCTGTCTGAAATTACTAGCAGTTGGCTGGATGTATCTGGACCAGGCAGCTATGGGCAATTATTGTTATGGGGAAAAAGACATGGATGAATGCACTTTAAAATAATACAGTTCTGTTTATTTCCAGCGTGCCTTATTTGTTTCCGAAACCCTTGAGAAATAATCCTTATTATCTATATTACTCTTTAAAAAATAGCACTGTGAACCAGAGGTGTGGGTTACGCATTGGGAAGGACAGTAAGGTGTCGCTGCCTACAGGTTGGCGTGCTATAGTTAATTTGATTTCCCCGGCCACTCATCTATTTTCACATAAAAGTGTAAGTCATTTCCTCAGGGAAATCCAGATCTAGATTATTGTGGCCTACTTTCCCACCCCCTCCCCCTAGGCCATCCCACCCACATACGCTCCTTGGTTGGTCGGTCGAACTCAAAAAGACCATCTTCAAATACTGTCCTCCTTACATTGGTAAACTGAGTGTTGCTTCGGTGTTCGGTGTGGATGTCAGCTATTTTACTGTTAATAACTTATTGATGGATTTTTGACACCTTTATGTCACACATGGACAATACGGACTGTGAATGCCTTTATATTTTCAGGCCAAATTCAGACAGCAAGGCTGTTTTTTTTTTTTTTGCAATTTACCACAATGAAATTGAAGTATGTGTTTGAATTTGTTTATTGGAAAATGCTTAACCACTTTAAATGGCAGCTGTATTGCTTAATTTAATCCAAAAGAAAGTAATTTTGCATCAAATAGGTGGCGAGTTGCCCATGTTCTGCCATGGTCCATTGGCGAAGCTTCCAAATAGAATAATAAAATCACTGGTTTTGTTTATTCAAGTTTTAAATAAAATTTTAAAAGATTTGTGCTATTTTAAAAAAAAAAGAGGTGTTAAAAGGTTTTAAAGGTGTGATTCATTTATACCACCACACTAAAAGCTTTTAAATGATCTAGAACACAATTATTGAAGCTGGTATCTTTAAATCTAACCCGTTTTAGAAGAATTTAGTTCTAGGCCCTTGTTCATTTTCTTAATACGTGCTTCTCTCCAAGGCAACTTTACTTAAACCAAAACAATGAAGGTGGTTTACATTTTCCACCTGGGCTCTGATCCATCTATCTGGTCCACACTTAAACACCTTTATCAAAACTCTTTCTGTCACCATTCATAGCTCTTTCTTTTCTAAAACCATAATGTTGCTTTTCAGAAGGTCTGGTTCGGCATTGATTAAATTAAGTCTTTTTTGTGTGATGCTAGCTATTGTCAGCTTGGCTGTGAGTATGCTTTGTGTTATGCATGTAACATGGACTTCAGTTAGAAGAACTGATAAGAAGTTTCTTCTGCTGTTTTCATCCTTGTTGTTGTACAGCTGCTGGAAAGCCAGTGAGTATGAGGGAACTAGCAAACGCTATCTATTTCAAGCTTTTCAATTGCAAACATTAACGTTCACCGAAACTATGTCACAAAGCCTAGCAACTGTTGTGCCCTTGTTTTAGCAAGATATCTGGTTACCAGTATCTTATCTGTATCCAAAAGACCAAACCGGACCTTTAATGTCTCTTTGATAAGGGGATATACAATAAATTACTTGCTCTTGCATCTTCTTAATTTTTTTTGCAAACTGAAAACAATGGATCTCAGCAATATACTGCTCACAGCTTTTAGAAAAACATTACACTGTGATGTGTATCGCTACAGCATTAGCAATATGAAATTTACTCATATTTTCACAATTTTACAATAGCCGTACCATAAGACAGCTAAGTCCAAATAATTGTACAATAATAATTGTAGTGTATTATGAGGAAAGATACAGGGCATGGAATCAAAAAAAAAAATTTAAGCTGTTTGAAATTTCTTGGTGATTAATGAAAGACTAATGTCATATATTTTATATTTACAAGGCAGCTGAAGCAGCCTGCCTTATTAGAGAATCTAATCCGCCTTCACTGACCCCATTTGCTTCAAATAAACTCTCTCAGAAACAATTACCCTACTTGAAACGACTGGTATGTGACCGGCATATTAAATTTGCAAATCTCTTTTTGGCAGTCCTCGTCTCATGTATATGTGAGTAGCCTGAGTCTGGTCTGGTGAGAAGAGCCAGCATAGCCTAAAGAGGATTTATGAACGAGTCATAAGGAGCCCTTTTGGTTTAAAAACTTAAATGTCAGGTTTAGAGAAAATATTTAAAGATATCCTCATTGAAGGGCGACAGTAGTTGGAGAGCCCAACAAATGTGTGGACTTTGAACGTGACAGACAAACCGTGAGCCTTTAGCCCTGTTGAGAAACCAGGGCACTTCTCATGGTGGTAGACCCCAGGCGTGTTGATGGGAACAAATAGCTTTAGCACATGGCCGCAACTCTTTGTTAACCAGCAATACGGGGTACCTTTTTTTCTTTCGGGTCCGCGTATTTAACCAGGAACCATCTTTGTTACTTCAGCATTCTGACACCTTCCACGGCACCTCATAGATACACCAGTACTTGAGTTCCCGCAACATTTTCATTTTTCTTGAACTGCAAAGAAAACCGTTTATCAGACCAGACTTTGAGTTAAATTTTATTATTGATGTGAGCTGCGCAAGGCAGCTTAGTACCCTCTGGGTAGTAAGGGTTTCGCGGATTATATAGATTGCTGACATTTATTTAATAATTTATAGGTTAACAGCTGAAAGCTTACTTGCGTTGTACTGACTGCTGTGAAAAGTGGTTATGTCGTTATCAGTAGCGGTTTTGTGTCAATCTAATAAACATGGGATTATTTAAATAGCATAAACTACTATTTTACACATAATATGAATAATTTGCGAGCACACTAACATTACATACATACATACACCGCTTGTTGCTGTCAGTATCGCCATCTACTTGAAACGGTGCACATACAAAACATGTAGGCGGAGTAGTTCTTAACTATACATATTTCCAACTGCATTGACAGTAACAAGGCGTATTACTGTAAACTTTTTTCGTTTGCAAATTAGTATTCTAAATTATATTAGAACACATATCTTACTTACTGCATGGTTAAATAAAACAAGTTCAGTTACAAATCGAAAAACATTTACATGAGCATCAAGCTCGTGTTAAACATTTGAATGCCATCGGTAATATTTAGTGAAATGTAATTGTTTTAGGTTACATCTCCTTATTTTATTTTAAAATAATGAGCACGAATTGCGGCTGCTGTTACATTTATGGTCTGTTCTTCCGGAACGGCGAAAAAAAACATTTAATTAGCTCTAATAGTTAGGTCAGACCCCTTATTCGTATACAAGCGACGCGTCCGTAGAAGGGAAGTAACTTCCCCTAAATTTAGCCCCAGCAAGACAACTTTTGACAGGAAGCTTTTCTTTAAAAATGTTTTGGAAGGGTGTCGCTCATGCCAACTTAAATTACTGTTTTACCCAACGTCCCCTTTGAGTCGTCAGCGGCTTGCGAGGTGACTGAGAGCGCGCGGACCCACCCTCTGTCCGCCATTTCTCAGTTCCTGGCTTCGCTCCCAAGAGGGTAGCTGAATATCAACAATGCACAAGACAATGAAAGGAGCAGTGATCAGCTGAGTCTCGCCCAGATCTGTACTAACTTCATAACCGAATTTTAAAAGATGTTTTAAAATTGACGGAGATATAAGGAATACGGATATTTACATAACAGTTTTGTAAAGACTCGCTGAAGGCCGCCATTTTTGCCTACTCTTTCTAAACTCTGTATGAGTCAAATAAAGATTGACCATACATTTTCCCCGGCTCAGATCTTTTTACTACGATCCGCGGAACACGTCAGACTAAGTGGGACTACGAGTGAAGCGTTGTGCACTGTGATAACGAAATGGA
Organism: Hiodon alosoides; assembly: GCA_025775065.1. NCBI lineage: Eukaryota > Metazoa > Chordata > Actinopteri > Hiodontiformes > Hiodontidae > Hiodon > Hiodon alosoides. The sequence goes on along the minus strand of JAOYSI010001711.1, from coordinate 1,407 downwards.
TATTGGTTTATTTAAGTAACCTTTTAGCCTGCCCGTTATCTGTTCGATAGTTCTGTGGACCGACGTTGACTGGAGATATATTTTTTAATTATTGCTAGCTAGCTATCTAGCTATGTTTTTAGCTAGTTAGCTACCTAGCCGCTCTATTTAAGGGGAACTAAACGAAGGGCGACTACTTAACCAAATGTGTATACAGTTATTATATTATTCATATAGCTGGTTTTAAAAATCGGTCAGTAAAGGTATACTTGTTGGACGAATAGTTGGGTAGTTTGTAATCCTAGAAGGAGGTCTCTGTCTACCCCGAGCTGGAACGTCAGGTTGAATTTTAATTGTACAGAACAGAAGACTTCCCTGCGGTACTTTAGGTAAATGCTTGCTAGCGCCTTTGGGTTGGGCGTTGCTGCTCTTCTGAACATAGCTAGATCGTTACATTGAAAAGTCTTGTGGGGAGCTGACTAACTCGACATATTCTTTTGTAAAGTTGGTTATCACTGACATACATAGCCAAGTTATCAAATTGAATTTATTATCGTATCTACGTAGATATTTATATGTTTGATTCGAGAAATTAAACCCAAAAAATTGCGGCTTATCTGGTTTAGTCTTCAATTAGTTTGATTGCAACATTGAACAACTATGTCCTCCGCGCGGTTTGATTCATCGGACCGGTCCTGTTGGTATTTCGGTCCGGTTTCGCGGCAAGAAGCACAAAACCGTCTGCAAGGACAGAGACATGGGATGTTTTTAGTGCGGGACTCTTCGACCTGTCCTGGCGACTATGTGCTGTCGGTATCGGAGAATTCGAAGGTGTCCCATTATATTATAAATTCGTTGCCCAGCAAGAGATTTAAGATCGGCGACCAAGAGTTCGACCATCTTCCGGCACTCTTAGAGTTCTATAAGATCCATTACTTGGACACCACGACACTCATAGAGCCAGCTACCAGGTAAGTCGGTAGAAAGTGCACGTGTGTAACTAGATGCTTTTTGGATTTTGCCCGGTATGTAGTCTGAGACAACGCTATACAAACCAAACCGCTTACATGCTGCACTTGTAATTGAATACTGCTGAATAGGCAGTCGAGACTTCCCTGTTCAAACAGACTTCTTCGTGTAGCGGAATGTACATTTTCTGTTGAGTTCATTTACGGAAAATCGTTTTAAGTAGTAATTGACCTATTAAAGGCAATTTATATGTGCTCATGCTTAACGTAAAAGTTGGTGGTGTTCACCAGTGATTGTCAAAAAAATCGATTAGGAGTCGATTTTATATTTGCCTGACCTGACTCATTTGTACCTGATGGCGATAAGTTGGTTACATACGTGTTGGCTAAATACACCTCCAGTGAGAGTTGCGAAGCTGTCAAACTTATATTTTATCCACGTTTACTGTTAAGTAAGTCC
>JAOYSI010001709.1:0-16823 GCA_025775065.1 Hiodon alosoides | reverse complement strand
TGTTTGTGTGTGTTTGTGTTTGTGTTCATAGCGGATGGAAAAAAAACCCTACCATTACTCTGATATGGAACAGATTGCTTTAACGTAGATTGATTTAACACATGTTAACTAATTATCCAAGTAGTTAATCCATGGCAACCAAAGAGCATTACAGAATCTTCAGATAACGTTGAAAAAACTGTAAGGTGCTACAGCTGTTGAATGTCATGCATCGTTTGCTGGGTGATAAAGACAAGTGTCGCTGTCCAAGGAACTGATCACTTGTCAAAAAAATGGGGCTTCTATCCGTGATGCTAAACAGCCAGGAAGCACTGTATCTCTGTCTGTGCTGGATCTCCATCTATGCTGTGTCCCTCCATCTGCGCTGTATCTCTGTCTGTGCTGGATCTCCATCTACGCTGTGTCCCTCCATCTGCGCTGTATCTCTGTCTGTGCTGGATCTCCATCTATGCTGTATCTCCGTCTGCACTGTATTGGTCTGTCTGCATTGTATTCCTCCATCTGTGCTGTACTTCTGTCTGAGCTGTATTCCTCCATCTATGCTGGATTCCTCCGTCTTTGCTGTACCTCTGTCTGTACTGTATTCCTCCATCTAATCACATTTGCAAATCTGAAACATATCATGGAACATAGAAGCAATGCAACACATACATAACCCTGTGAATAAGTAAAACAGCAACATTAAATTAAATGTAAGTGTAACATTAGTTTTGAAGACACTTCCCATCACTCCCCATTGTCTTTTTTTATTCTATTTTGTATAATGCAGTTTGAAAAGTCAAAATGAATTCATGGCTAGTCAGCCAACAAATGTGACACAGGCAGGAAATTGTGCATGCCTAGGTACTGTGTGACGGGGTGTCTTCAGCCCAGTCAACAGCTAAACATGCTTGCGTACTGGAAACAAACCAGCTTAAAGAAAGCACAAAGCGTGATATACCAAAGTCATATTATTGCTGTCATTTGCAATGCTGTGCATTACAATGCTGTAACACCCGAGGATGAGAACACCCGACCAACACAGCGGAATTTAAATCATTCACTTTAATTTCTAAAGGGACGAGTGGCAACAACCCGCAGTAGTTAAAAATCTTGTCAGGGTTAATAACATTTTATTTTTTATTTAAGCTTTACAGGCTGCATTAAAATTTATTAATCAAGATTTTGGCATTTTATGTTAGTTTTACACTCTTATAAACAGTACTTAATCATTTTTAGCCAAAAGTACTGCCAGTTGAAGGGTTAATAGAGGACAGTATAGAATGAATGGAGACAAGTTGAACCGCTGGTCTAGTACAAAAAATCAAATTATAGAATTTATTTTTTCTTTACAAAAAGGCTGCACGTCATGTGACCTTGCTCCTTCTGGCGATGTCACTGCATAGTTTTATTATGTGGGCTTCTCAGTCTATTTATGAAAGAATATTTAATTAAAAAAACAAGGTGGACAAAGAAGGAAACGGCAGGCCTTGAGTACCCTCACTGCAGGCGTGCAAAGCCAGCCCCACACTGTACAGTCCACACTTCAATCCAGATTGAAAGATAACCTCAGTCACAACACGACTTGTGCTTTAAATAAGTATAAGCGAATGTGTGGTCATAATTTTTTCTTTTTATTCAAAATTACCCTGCCGGCGGTTCTGCTCCTTAAGGTAAGTGGACGCTGTAATGGAGCGGATAGGGGAATGACAGGAGAACTGTTTGCCTGCTAGTGGAGTTATGTGTTCCCCAAATTGAACCATAAATCAATCCTGGCTTATAATGACAGTTCTTTCAACACAAAATCATATTACTTTCCCTACAACTTCTGCATGATTGTTTTGTTTTTTTCCTCGTAATCTTTATATCTATTTTACTGGTTTTGCCCAGTGATTTCTTCTATTCATATCAATGTTTAGTTACAGGTTTAGATGCAAGAGCAAAAATTCTAATTCAGATGAATGATTTTCATTTTTTTTTCTAAATGCCGGCTTTACGCAAGGCTGTTGGAAGGCATACAGTTGAGGCCTCACTTCAGTTCTGATGGAAACCCTAGGACTAAGTGCGTCTTGTCAATGAATGTTTCCCCAGAGACAAAATCCAAGGGGTCCCATTTAGGCTAGGTCGACATATCACCAGGGGTGCCTTGATGATAAACTCAGTGGCCAGTTTATTATGTACAAAACCAGGTTAACAAAAATGGATCGCTCCAGCAGACAATGAGCCATGTGGCTGTTGCTTGCAATATAAAGCAGGTAAACAGTCATCGAGGCATTCAGTTACTGTTTGATTGAGCGTTGGAATGGGGAAAATGAGAGACCCAAGTGAATTTGACTTTGGTATGATTGAAGGTGCGCAAGGCACTGGTTCCGGTATCTCAGAAAAAGCTGCAGTCCTTGGTTTTCACACATGACAGTGCCTAGGCTGTACCAACAATGGTGTGGCTAACAGCAGTTCATGTTGTGTAATGCAGATGGCAGAGTCAGGATTTGGCATGAGCGGCATGCAGAGTCCAAGGACCCATCCTGCCTGGTGTCAACAGTACTGGCTGGTGGCAGTGATGTAATGGTGTGGGGGGTGTTTTCTGGAATATGTTAGGTCCGTTGATTCCAACTGAGCAATTTTTGAACACCACAGCGTATCTGAACATTGTTGCTGACCAGGTGCATCCCTTCATGGCAACAGTTTACCTTTCGTTACATGGATCCTTCCAACAGAATGGTCAGCCATGTCACAAAGCAACGCGTTGTCTCAGAATGGTTTCAGGAACAGTTTTCAGGATGGCTTGTAAGCACCCAGACCTCAGCCTAGTACAGCATCTATGGGATGAGATGGAGACAGCTGTACAAAGCATGAATGTACTGCTGTCCAATCTGCAGAAACTACGTGATGCCCTCGCGTCAGCACGGACCAACGTCCCTGTGGAACGTTTCCAGGACCTTGTAGAATTCCTGTCAGTTCTAGAGGGAAAGGAGTGTCTGACCCAGTTCTAGATTGGTGTGAACTGGCCACTGAGTGTATATTTCCCTTTGGGTCTGAAATTTATTTACCAAAGTGCAGGTGGTATGTTGACTAAAAGACTATGTGTAATATTAATCAATGCAGGGAACCCAGGAATAAAAGGGTATCTGAATATCCAAAAGTTATCCCACACTGATTGTAATTGTCTGATGAGCCCATCTGCCCACGAGGAACCAACTATGCTTAAAAGTGATCACACAGGCCACTGCATGCAAAAGCTATATGGATACTTGTATTCTGATTGATTCTTTATCATGGCACCATTGTGATATCATAAAATAATGTAGCCTTTATGTAGACTGGTTCCGCAAAGGGGCTTCTTACATTCTGCAGTCGAAGAAGGCAAAAGAGCAGAGTTCCTTTACGTTAATTTGCCCAAATCCCACTTACGAGCTGCCTTCCCAGTGCAGGGCCAACTTCACCACCCACCCTGTCCTTAGGACAGTTATCCACCGACAGGTTCAGCTCACCTAAATGAGGGCACGGGTAAAGGTGACAAGGTTTTGAAGTATAATTCTCCAAGCATTGGAGTGAGGCTGACACCTAGCGTTTAGTAGCCACCTCAACTTGGCAGGGTGCTGGCAAGAAAGCTGGTCACCAACCAGAGAGGTCCTCTTCACTTCAGCGCCTTATATTTTTTTCTCTGGAAGTTGGCTCTTAATGGTTCTTAGTTAATTAGTTCAACAATATAAAATATAGGACAACAGACTGCTATACATCTAGCCTTGTACCTGGGTTTGTTCCCTTAATTAGAATAGTTGCTTGTTCTACCGGCTGCATCACAGACTTTTTAATTACTTAATTTACATATGATCACTTTAACACATCTTATGAGGAATATTTTTTCTTATATATTGGGCTCTCTTATTCGCAGCTAATTTGGTTATTTTTATTTCCATCTGAAAAAAAAGTGTATATTGTTCTGTTAAATAGCGGATATTCATCTAGCCTGAGACGATGCTCAGAAGTTAAAAATGCATAAATTTTGTGTCCCTGTCCATCACAGCCATGTAAGTCTCAGAGATGAAACTGCTGCATCCTCTCTAAATTTGTCTCTTTCCCATTGGGAATCTAAATGGACTTTAGGTTTAATGTCTGTGAATGTCACCAAGGCCTAAACGCTATGTAGAGGGGGACCTCTTTAGGGTTTTCACATGTAATCACAATTTGTTACGCACGTTTATGTCAAACATTATAAATAGGACATTGTATGATCTTGAAAATAAGAAGACTGGAGTTTCATCAAGCAATTCATAAATGCTCTGCCTGCCATATGCGTTCATGTCCTTGTAAAAAGTACCCAAGACATGATTCAACAGAAAAACTATATTTCATTTTTGCTCAGATAAATTTTGCTTCATCATAACACAAACAACTCAGAAAAGAGCCACATGCTTTGCTTTCCATTGTGGGAAAATATATTTCCTTAGAAATCTTTGGTCAAATCCCTCCATGGAGAATTTCTCCAGCTCCATCAGAAATGTTTTCTTGACTTAAAACCACAAATGTTAAATTGGATTAAGATCTAGTACAAATTTAATTCATTCTTCCCTCTGTTCTAACAAGGGCCCCAGTACCAGAAGATGCAAAACATTCCCAAAGCAAAATAGATTCAGTTCCGGTGGGTCTGGTTTTTTTTCTCAGTTCTCAGCATGTGATTTACCATAACATAATGCTGGTGAGCTTGTCTATGAAGTTCCTTTTTTTTCCATCTCACCATAAGGCACTGTCCCAGCTGTCATTGCTATGCCATTTGGCGATGACAAACCACCTCTTCTTATGCTGAGCCTTCAGAAAAGGCATCTTTGTGGATCTTGTGCTTTTGATATTTAATTTAAATTATGAAGATGTTGAGTAGTGGAGATCTCAATACTTTTATCAGTGGATTTGTAAGTAGCCACTGTTCCTGTGGTCTTGAACTTCTTTACGATGGACAGTACAGCTTTACAACTTGAAATGCTACATCCATGTGCTGACTGAAATTTGATAAATGAGAGGTGTTGATGAATCTACATAATTATGTAGATTGTATTGGTTAATTAAGCCTGCAAAAGTTAAAATGCTGATCCAGTTCAGGGTCACGGGGAGCTGGTACCTAACCTTCCAAGCAAGAGAACAGGACAGAGAACACCCAGAACAGGGACACTCAGACATACAGGCAATGCTCACACAGGGCCAGTTTTTAATACAGCAATGTCGATGCTTGTTTTTGTTTTTGTGTGAGCACATGGTTTTGCTTTTTGTTATCAATGTGTCACTTTGCCCCACCCCCTGCTCCTGCCCCTCTGCCTTCCAACACACCTCTCACCTCGGAACATTGATTATCTCACAAGCTTCACCTGTGCTGCCCAATTGATTCCACCACTTATAACCTGCCTTTCTCTTTGATTTCTGTCAGATTGTGCCAGTATCTTTACCTGAGCCTTTCCAGCGGCTGACTGGTTTTCAGGACCTTGGATCCTGGTGCTGTGAGCCACCTTGCCACTGTTTTTAAGACAGTAGTCTTTTAAGATAATAGTTATTAGTGCAATAAGCATTTTCAATAATATATAGACAGGTACATTCACCTCTACTGTGTTCCATTTTTTAGCCATATCGCTCTTGCCTGCCAATTAACTTTGATCCGTAATTTTTAGGGCCAAAGCAGGCGCTGAACATGGCTGAGATCAGAGCGCCCTCAAGTGCTGAAGAGGTGAACTGCTGGGGGAAAGCTTTTCCTCTGTAACGTCTATCTAGGAAAAAGTAGTTTTGTTATTGAAGTGCCCCTGACTTCTCTGCAATTATTATTTCTTTGTCAGATAGCCAGATTCATTGGAGGAGCGTTATTGGCAAAAAGGGAGAGAGAACTGAACACTGGTCCAGGAAGTAAAATTTTGAAGACACGAGTGGGAGTGAAGGAGAGCAGTGGGGACTCCTGCATGGTGAGGAGCAGCCAAACTGGGGATTGGAATGTCTTTAAGCGGCAGGGAGGGACTGAGCTGGGTGGATATGTCCATCAGACCAGCGTACTGAGAAGTGCTGAACCACAGCTGGGCACACCATTGTCTATTTCATCTTGATTTACATCCACCTTCCAGGACCAATGCAGCAATGGTTTTTATACCCTGAAATGTTAAAATGATGATGTTTAAAAATCATTTATATGGTTTGATTAGTTACTATGCATTTGGGAGTTTGCATGTCAATGGGGGTGGGTTTGGGGCGGCGATGCAAGGTGCCGTCCGCAGTAGTCCAGGTGTGAGAGCAAAGGTCCTTAGACAAACACCTGGATATACAACGAGATGAGGCACCTTGAACAGTGGAGTGAAGACAAGGGCTGCATGTTAAGCACCCCACCTGGGCTTTCATGGTAGTCTGCCAGGTCTGTTGGTGTAGCTTGATTCCTGCTGAGGTACTGAAATATAAAATATTCAACATAATAAAATAAAGTCAGATCAAGTTTAAAATCACCACTAAGGACAAATGAGCAGAGATAGCATTAAACTGAGGTATTTAGCACACACAAACACACCCCCCTCTAATTGTTCTTTCTCACTTGCATCATTCGTCTATTGGGACAGCTGCGTTATTAAACGGCCACAATTTCCCTAATTAACTTTGATGGAGATCTCTTCCTCTTTATGTATCTTTTTATTGCCCACGTAATCCTGAGCCCCTTGCTCTGTGCGAAGCAATGCTGACTTGAAAACTGGCACAGTATGCACGCAGAAGACGTGAGAGTAAATACTGTTGAGTTATGCAGGGGCATCTCAGTTGCAATCATGCTCTGAACAATCGCGGTTTCGTGGCGTGGTTTCAAATTTATCATGACTTCTTGGAAGACGTCCTTAATGTACAGCTTTTTATGCCTATGTTTGAAAACCGACAGAGTGGTGTAGCGAAATGCCCATTAAAATAACAAACGTGCATTGGAAGAGTTTTGTTCTGCAGACTTTGAGAAAAGCGTTATTTATTTCAGCTATGTACTGACTATCAGGAACCACAACAACAGCAACGAAAAAGGGAGTGGCTCAGGAAGAAAAACTTTATACAGATGTTTCGACGATGGCCGGAGTAAGCTTGTCCTTGGATTTTTCATTTCCCTTTTTTCACAGTCATGCGTCTTGTTTTTTTTAAACTAATTGTTTTATCACCTCTGCCTGATATCCTGGAACCGCATCTGCAGTGAAAATATTTTTCCGCATTTCATCATTTACATATGTGATTGATCTGAGCCATCTCCCGTGTTTTAAAAAGTAGCAGGGAAGTTGTGGAAGTTACCCCTGCTCCACTACCACTGGTTTTCCTGACCCACCAGTTCCGATTTACAGCCATAACCTGGTACTTGGCAATCACATTTGCATTCACACATTAACATTAATTACACTCAGAAACCCCATCTTTCAAATGTTCTCTGAGCTAGTACTTGCTCTGTGATGGCCTGCACTTTCATCATACTCCGCAAGATGTCAGCATGACCTAAAAAATGATGATGTAACTTGTCTTAAAAGGCACTTTGTATCAAGTTTTATACCAAGGTTTATCAGCTCTAGTAGTTGAACAGATTTGAGCAGCCACAGAGAATGAAATATGCAGTAACGCTGTGCCTTGAATGTAGCGATAGGTACCGTCTGGCTTTGAATCCATTTTGTTCATTACACTTACCAAATAAATTAGGAATTAAAGGAGGAGGAGGCGTAATACTGTAATAAAAATTATACCTGTTTCACACTAAGTGAATCTGAGTGCTTTAAAATGAATATTTCTCCATCTAACATTAATCATGGTATTAAAAATGGTGAACAGTCGGGTGGAATAAACATATCTGTATAATTATTCCAAGCTTTTCAATAATTATCTCCTCTACCTTAGCCAAGTGACGTAATCAGTATATAAATCATACAAGGAAATATGGCTTTAAAATCTCGAATAATCTCGAATAAGGCAATGTCCGTGATTTGGATGCATTTTTTTTTTTTTAATTCAGATGCAATACTGTTTTCTGTATTCAGATACATTCCTAAATGACCTCATTACAATGTGATGCTGGCAGATGCCCTCTTCAATGGTCGCTAAAAACGTTCAAGCCTACAATGTTCTAAAACAGTATAATGAAAAGAAAAGCGATTTGTGGTTGAGGCTAAAACAGACAGTGTATATCAGGAAACTTAATCTACGATTCCTGCGGTTGTGGTTCCCTGCCACTAAAGGGGTCTCTTTGCAGACCGATGTGCATCACTGTTAGATACCCTTTCAATAAAAGCTATAATGATCATTTACAACACTCCTGGGTGATTTAAAAAGTGAATTCTGACAAGATTAGCCTTCCTCGTCAGCAAACGGCACTGTGTCAGATGCAGTTTTTCATGAAGGCAGAGGCTAGGACCGCATTAACAGAGAGGCACCATGATGCTGTACAAAAAGGGTTGTCACAGGGCCTTCCAACCGCAAGACTGAAATGCCATGCTCAGAAAAACAAACCACAAGTGACCCACGTCCTGAAGTGGATTAAATGTCATCCCCATTACTCAACAAGCGAACATCTCTCTTCTCTGCCTGGATGTCACTTTTTCCAGAGAAGTTCAGTGATCAGACGCCGGGGCTCTTCGGCTTCCAAGCCGTCGCAGCTCATGCTCACCAGGGCCACTGGCTCTTTCTGCCCCTCGATCTGGTAGAAGGGGCAGACCTTCAGGTGCTCAGACATCGGGGGGATATCTTTGTCAAAGGTCCACTGGGGCACCGCCGAGAACTGGCTGCTGAACTGCCACACCTGGGGGACGAGGGATGGCCAGGGGTCGGGGTCATGGAGCGGCTAATCACAGTTGCTTTCTTTTTTTTATGCTCTCAGATATTCAAAGGGAAATACAGAGCACTGCTTCAGCTTAGACCTTCTGCCTGTTGCCAAACGATGCAGTGATTTTGTGCAATCCATGTGTGGTTGCAGCAGCTATTAGTGAATGAATAAGTAGCCCCAGCTAGCACCATGAATGTGATTACTTCTCACCCCGCGACCTACACACAACCTCATTGCAAAATAAATGACAGGGCTCCCATCATTCCGAGGTAACAGCTGGGAGCAGTGAGGCTACATTCCACTCTGAGGTCATCTTCACACACCCCCCCACCCCACCCCCCTCCCCGCTTGCCGTTCAAGTGACCAGGTTAAAGGTGCTGGTGTGGGGAAGGGGGGGGGGGGCGGGCAGCCTGAAGGCCAGAAGCCTGTGTCACCCTGCCAACAGCTGTTCTCGCGATGAGGCTGAATGCGGCAGGAGACAGAGGCACGGCCAAACTCATTATTTACTGACTGACCCAAATGCCTGCAGGGCTCCAGGGAGCAGCACTCAAACAAATTTAGACTTGGTTAAGTGTACAGCACCACTCACCCCCAGAGCCAGTAAAGTGGAACGAGGAACAAAGGCAAATTTTAAGTACAGTACGGCTAAAGCCATAGCAGCCTAAAATTTACCAACCTAAAATTTTTGTATGCCTGTGTTTGCCGTCTAAACAGTCTGACATTGTTGTTCTAATTGCGTGACTTTTCGGATGTTTTACGACGGTGACAAGGACTTGCCTTTGCTCTGGATTTCCAGCTTGATCCCCCATGGGAGTACGTCTTCTTCTGCCACTTCAGGGAGACCATCCCTCTCTCCTTCAGCAGGGTGGCACACACGTTCCGCATCAGCTGAGAGACCCGGGAGAGCTGGGAGAGGGCAGCTCCGTCTAGTAGTCTGGCGATGCGTCGCAGAATCTCAACGGGCAGGTTGCTGAGGGGGTCCAGACCACTTCCCAGTCCCGTTCCTGGAGTGCCAGCTCCTGCCCCCTCCAGGAGCGAGGCAGGGACCACTGGCTGGAGGCTAAAGGCACTGAGGTCCTGGTCAAAGGCAACAGTGACTATGTGACTAGAGGGCTGGAGCCTCCCTTGGCTGTAAGCACAGCCGAGGTGGGCTAGGGGGCAGCGCTGCTGGAACCAGCCGTCCAGGCCAGACTGTATGTCTGCATGCACGTTCCGGAAGTGCCAGGGGAACTCGTCCCGCCGGAAGGCCTGGCCACACTGGATGGTGAATGCGGAGCTGGCCAGGTTGTACCTGCGAGCCACTGGTTCCGTCTGGATCTGGATATGCAGCTCAGGGGGTCTGTTAGAAGTAACATCGGCGAGCGAGGTAGAAGCTCCGAAAGGGGCGGAGCTGAAGTCATAGGTTTGCGTGCCTAGGTCGACAAAGAGGCCATCGGTGGCCACTGCTCCACTGATCAAGTGGCCCCGCAACTCCTTCTCCAGGGAGCACAGCAACATGGCATATATCTCGTCTGACTTCGGGAGCTCTTCCAGGGGCACTCCCAGATCCAACGTGTCCACCGCTTTGTCCAACCTCTTCACCCGGGTGGAAGGATCCCTGAGTTGGTTGCGCTTAGCTGTGAAGCTGGTGGGAACGTTGAATGTACAGGCAGTCTCCACCTCTACAGGTTCCAGGTTGCCGTAAACAAAGTCCCTTTCTTTGGGCGTGCAAGCTGCAAGCTGGCCGAATTGAATTAACATGCTCCCATGCTTAACCAGGTACATGTCGTATTCAGCTACATTGACCTCCTTCCCCAGTCTCTCCAGGACTCCATCCTGCCAGGGAGCGAGACCTGATTTGGTGACATCTACGTTGCCGGCAGTCTCGCTTTCCTGATTTCCTTCTACGCCATCTTCTGACACATTTCGACCTCTTGATGTAGTCCCCTCCTCTTTATGTCCAAGCATCTTCTTCCTGTCCCCCTGTTTTTTCTCCACTTCTTGGCAACAGCTCAGCTCCTTGCTGAACATGCACTCCCAGGCCCCGTAGCTGCCGATCCCATCTACAACCCTGCTCTTAGCCAGAGCCTCACGCTCCTCCTGTGTGAACTCCTGCTCGGCTGCCCCACCGAGGTCCGAATCTGCTGGCTTGCCCAGAGACCCGGCGGCATCTGCCCTCAGCTCCCCTTCATGTCCTGCCACTTCCGCCTCAGCCTTTTCCGAAAGTTCTGGGAAAAGGCTACTCATCTTCAATGATTTGAACAGGAGTCTTTGGTCCCGGATGGCCAGGGCAAGGTCCAATTGTTCTCCAGTGTGGGGACTGGCGACCACGGTCTTGCAGAAGGCGGCATCTGACTCATCTGCTGGCCAGCGGTTCCACTCCAGTGAGCAGACCACTAAGCTGGCTGGGCAGGATTCAAGGTGCTGCCCTAGCCTGCACCGCCGCATGGTGAAGGGACAGCCATAGCCAGCGTTGAGGCAGGCCACACTCTCGTTTGGGCACAGGAGACGGTGCTCCTCTTCTTTGCACATGTGGAAGTTGCCGCCACAGTTCAGACCGCAGGTAATGGTGATGCAGGAGACAGACAACTCCACCGGGACTCGGCAGTTTGCATTGAAGCACTTCTCACAGTGCTTGTGTAGGCCAGCTATTGCCTTCTTGTTTGCCCGCTTAGGAAGGGAATTAAATCTTAGTGGGAATGTATCGTTACATTGGATGGACGTAATTCTGCTTGACAGTCATTGGCCATCATTAACATTATCTTAAATTATGATCCAATTAATAAAAAAAGAATAGAACAAATACATACGATATTAGGTGACATGCTTTGAGGGAGAAATGGAAAGTAAGTTCAAGGACTAGAGGGTGCTATTGCCTGATTTAATCTACTGGCTCTTTTTTTATAATTTTATTTAATATTCTGTTTGTTGCTAAATAATGTCATCAATACCTTTGCAGAACCTTTTGACCTCTTAACATTGCCAAGTTCTCTCTGCCCTGCCATGTTAACATAAAGGTAACATAAAAGTCAAAGTACTGGGCCAGTAAATTGCTCAGTTGGTAACAGACTGATCCCTATGAACTGGAAACCGTGCTTATCGGCACTGAATCTCTTGTTTGGGCTATTTAACCTGCAGTAGAACCTGTGTAAGACATAGAATGCTTGAAGGCAACTTGAATTTAAGGAGACTAGTCCTCATGTGAGGTGGAAAGATTCTTGGTGACAAGCTGAGATGCACATGCACATTTGGCATCTCCAAACTAGGGAGAAAATACAAAAATAATGGGCGATTCCATATAAATATACATTTTGACAATCATTCCTGTAGATATGCACGTTTCACTAATTTAATAGTATGTTTTGGGCTGGTCCAGAATGTTAATTATGCGATCACAACCAAGGTCAAACTCTTGCCCAGATACGGAGCCATGAATATCCTCAACCTTTATGCCATCTTAACACCAGTTTCGCAACGATCGACAATGGCATCTAATTGTATGAAAAAAGCTGTTGGGCCTATCTGGTATTATCCTAGATTGGTTCAGATCATACCTCACTTACTAGTCCCAGTTTGTCACCATGGGATCTGAAAAGGCTAGACTATTGCAATGCCCTCTTATGTATCTGTAAAATGCCTCCTGGCTTCAAGTAAGCCTTTCTCACATCACATCATGTACACGGATCACTCCGAGACTAAATTACACCAGTCTGCGAGGGGCTCCCAAAGTGCGATCATAGCGACTTCAAAACTCTCATCCTGGCTTACAGGGCCATTCATGTTGCAACCTATCAAGCCTGACTATCTGTGAACTGTTAAGGCTCTGTAAATCAGCTCACGTTCTCCGCTCATCAAGCAACCACATAACAAGCTCAAGACCATGGGAGATAGAGCCTGGTGCTGTGCACTGCAACACAGCTGTGAAATTCCCTGCCATATCTGATTAAAAATCTCTGGCACTGGACATTTAAAAAAATGAAAGATTTTAAAATTTAAAAATGTAAACCTCTTAAAGCTTCTTTTAAATATTTTGCTAGTGTCTCATATATTTCAAACCATGGTGCCTCAGTTCTCAGTTCAGCTTGTATTTATTCTGTTCAGCTCTATTTGTATGTCATGCTATTTTATTTCTATTTCCCTTGCTTGATGTTTATCCTAGTTTGTCCGCCTTCTTATTTTACAATCATCTGTCTTCTGTTTTCAAAATTGTTTTACATTTTACATGTCTGTCTTGTTGACGCTATAGTCCCTTGGTGGATTGATGCTGTGTGTTGTGAATAGAATTATTGGTATTCCATTGAAAAACAAAATACCATTCCAAGAAAAGAAAGAGCCATGATTTTCAGGCAATAACTTACCATGTTTACTGTCAAATCCTCTCAATATTGTGGGTGGTCCTGCCCTTTAAAGGGAAGCAGTTTCTTATCAAGGTGCTAAGATAATACAATATAGATAATATTGCGACATAGCGCTGTCTTTTAAAAAATAACAACTGCTTACTCACAACAACAAGTGGATACAAATCCAAACTAAATGCACCAGTTACAAAACTAAGTCAGATATGAGTGTTATTGTCGTAACGGAAGAGTAGCTAATGTAGTTAGTAACTTTTCTGCTGAAGCACCAGTTATTCCCATGTTTCTGAATTCAGTTATATTGAAAATATATTTTATAATATATCATGGTGTTTTTTTTTAAAGTTATTAATAAAATATCCATTGTGGAATTAGTACTGTTAGTCAATAATTCAAAAAGGTTGTTCATTTTTAATGCCTACAGATCTTATTAATGCTATAAAAAAGAGGGACAAAACAGTTGTCTGCTTCTCAGAAGACAAAGCCTCACAGCAGCCTCTTACCTGAAGATGAATGAAGTCAACCAGGAGCTTCACATAGCCACAGCTCTGTGCCTCTGTCTGTGAGCAATTTGAAATATCTCGAGAGCATACAGACGTCAAAAATAGACACAGCCGCCAATAGGCCACGGGCTAAAGGACAGGTTGCACAAGTACAGCTATTAGTAAAGTGTGAGTTCAGGGTCGGGCGTACCGGTTATCAGTTGTTCCTGCTTTTTATGTTGTTGGCATTAAAGCAAGGCTAAACAGCAGAAAGACCTACAAAGCCCTGTTTTATCACACACACTTCAGTTCTCCGCAGAACTAGCTGTTGTGCTGTGATGAGTAAAGGTCAGTGTAATTACATTTCAAGGTCCTGCATGAAGATACCCGAGTTGTGCATATTTAATGTTTCTTATGCCTCCATCTGTGTTTTCTTTTCTTCAGTTATGTTTATAGTTCTCCTAGAAGTGACAATGTGATTCTTTAAAAGGATGTAACTTGATGTGAATGTAATTATACTCCAGGGAGTAGACCACAAGGGAGCATGGCGTTTTAATATTTCTTGTTGGTTGTTTCTACCATTCACAATACCAAATACATTTCCTTGTCTTTATTCATATAGAACTGATTGTTTAACTCATTGTGAACGAGCACTAGATCCTTGTGACCCCTTAATAATCAACGATTGCCCCCTCTAGTGGTAATCATGGAACTCTACCACAAGTGCTCCACACCTGCGTCTTACCAGCGCAACCTACGAGAGAGAACTAGACACAAAAATGGCCGGTTATAGCATGAGTAATACTAATAGGCATTCAAATCGGCTGAGAACAAAGAGTGTGGCTCGCGGCCTCCTCTCTATGGTTTTTGTGTTAAATTAGGGTTTTTGCTGCCTTTTTTATTTTGGATTCCTCTGTTATTTGATCTAATTTGTTTAGCTTAGCAAATTTACAGGAACTATTAAGTCCACATTAGTGTAAATCGAATAATTGTAAAAATATTTAAGAAATATGTCATTATTATTAACTTTCACTCAAACCTCTTGTTACTTCACATTTTCTTGTGATCCTGTCTATCAATGTAATAGCTAGTCTATGGAGTTCGTAATTTGTTTGTTTGTTTTGATAGTGCTGTTGGCAAGCTACACAGCCAGCCTATGAAATGAAGAAATAACTGCTTGTGTAGGTATAAAAGCTGTATGTAAATGTGAAGTTTTTGAATGTGAAGAGTAGCCTACTGGATGATATATGTTTGAAGTGGCTTAAAATGAGATGGTAAAGCTATATAAAATATCCTATAATATATGTAAATTCATCAATAATACGTTGTGGATAGATTTCTGATTAGCTTTCAGCTTTCTAAGAGGTCGGCCATTTTGACTAAAATGTGATGATAATCATTTCGATTACTTAAAAATATAAAGTATTAAAATTTTACAAAATACCTGTTTGTTTTTCTCTCATTTTTGTTGTTTTACATAAGCTTTCCCCTTTACATTGTTTTGTGTAAGTTATCCTTGAAAGCGGTTGATTACATCTAATCAGGAAGTTATTTAGAGTTACCCCTAACAGAAATCAATGACAAAAAGCTGGGCAGGTGGTCATCAAACACATTGTGTGTTCACTTGCCTATGCCACACGTCATCAAACAGTGTAGGCCATATAAATAAGCTACAACGCTTCGCTATGTTGCATACCAAAGTAACTGTCAGTTTGGTCCCCGTTGGATAATTACAGGGTTTGTGTTTGACTAAGGAGACGTGTGCAGAAGACAGCTGCTGTGATTATCACCATTGAAAGAGTGTCGCAATCAGTGTCTTTCTCATCAAGAGATAATTCTCCAGTGCCAGACAACTTTCGCACAGCATTATATCAAAGCATCCTCAGTTTCTTCCGTTAATTTAACCGCTGGATATGCAAGTTTATATCCGTCTCATAGCTCCTCACACTTCAAAGTGGACGCTTGGTTGTATCAGAAGCGTTGCTTCAGATTTTACAGGTACTTGAGACATGACTTCTACACTTACTGGAGAAGAGATTAGGCTATACTGTAATATAGTCCTACACAGGCATTTTCTGCAGACTTTTGGCTGAGACCAAAACTTTGACAACCTGCTTTTCGCATTTAATAAAACTGTATTCAATTGTTGTTATTTTTACCATTTGTAAATCTTTTTTCAAATACTCGTTAAAAGACAATGCTATTAGCCTACTCAGTTGTGTAAAACGGGATTAGTGAGTTGCCAAACACCATCATCTGTTCAGTAAGCACCACAGTGTCACAGTTCGCCTTCGCCCTTTGTTATCAGTCACTTCTTCCAGCTCCTGTCATCTTATTATCCTATTAACATTCCACAAACCCATGTTTCATTCACCCTCTGTTCCTATTCGCTCTGCACCTGAGTGATTGTGAAGTTTCCTGGTTGTCTTGCTGAACGATACACCTTGTGATCGTAACTGCACCAAAATAAAGATTTGCTTACGGTTGCGGTTACGGTTACAGTTACAGTTACGGTCACGTCCACGTACACGTCTTTTTGTTGTGCCTTGAAAGCCGTGCCCTGCCGGTACCCGGTCCATGCCCGTTGGACCTCCCCGCTCTGAACTGCAATTGGGTTCACCTGTTCCCGCGTTATGTGACACACAGTGGCAAGCATGCTCATAGATAATGGAAGACATCGGTGTTTTAAATGTTCCCCACAATGTCAAACGTTGGACTCGGCCTCCGATCAGCCCATCCGCACATCTCTGCTTATTAAAGATAAATCTGTCCTCAATAAATAAATAAAAACTCAATGAATCTGTCCTACCTAGGCGAGCTGATTTTCTGATATTCTTTTAATTAATAAAAAAAAGTCATTAAAACCACCTCATGATATTTTCTTAACTACCATTGCAACTTAGTTAGGGTTGGGATTTTACGGATTCCCCTTGGGGAAAGGAAGATTTTTCTCATTTTTAATTTCCCTTTCAATTGAGGACCCAACATAGTCAGGCAGAATCTTGCAGAGTCAAAATGAGCCATTGAAGTAAACAAGTTATCACTATAGGCCCTTGCAGTAAAAATTACAACGAATACAAGGAACCCAGTTAACAAGTAATGCCCTTGCAATGCTCTACCACTAAGTGTTTGCAAGGACTAAGATCAAATGTAAACAGGGTTTGATATGTGTGCTAAAATAACTGTTGAGAAATGCTGATAACAGTAACCTTCATCCTAATCTAATTGATGACA